>CM075865.1:33075123-33224973 GCA_038021265.1 Cyprinella venusta | reverse complement strand
TATTTATTTTTATAATAATAATGTAATATGAAATATAAACATTTAAATGGTGGCTACATAAAAGCTTGTCAGATTTTTTTTTCAAACAACATGCATTAAATATTGAAAAACGTTAAAAAATTATACTGAATATGTAATATGGTGCATATATTTGGCAAAATGCTGATCTAGAGTTAATTTTTCTAGCTGGCTATAACGAGCTTATGGTCACTGGATTTTATTTTTTCTCTAAGGTAAATGTGACGTTACATTACATTGCTTACACGCCTTTTACTGACGCGGTTGAAATGAATCACTGATTGAGCGATTCTATATGAAAGATACGGATTTCGCTAAGTTGTACTCTATCTTTTAACACACTTTCAGATGCTCGTTCATGTTTATTTCACGCTGTAAATGGTTTTATTAAGGCGGAAGAGAAGCTCATGTGCGCTCCGCGCTGCTGCTTCACTTGAGCTGAGTCAGAGCGATCTCACGCCACAGCGTCAATAGACTACACTATTTATGTTCTTGAATTTCGTAAGAAAACGGACCTAATTTAAAATCTGAGACTTTGTTTCATATCAATAGTAACAAAGCACAAAGATTATTGCGATGTATTGGATGGGATGCGCGTTGCGCGCTACAATCTTCCGTTCATTCATCAACTGAACACAGCATAGCCCAACGGGTTCGTAAAATGAGAATTAGTTTTTGAATATGAGAATATATACCTAGCCATAAAAAGTAGCCAACATTTTTAAAACTTTCTTCGTCGTCTGTTTCTTCTGCTGCTGGTTGCCGTTACTGATTCTCTGGTGTTCACGTTCAGGTCGCAATTTATTTCGTATCACACAGCAACGGAGCATTTTACTATACGTGCAAGGAGAAAAACATTTTCGTTTGGGGAGAGTCAGCGGATGCGATCATGCGAGAACGTTAGGTGCACGGGTGCGACCTAGGAAAAATTTTGGTCGCACCTTTTCAAATTTTGGTCGCATTTGCGACCAAATTGGTCGCACTCTAGAGCCCTGAATAGTCTCGCTAAGTCAAACCACAAACGTCGTGCTGAGTGAGCTGAACTGTATGAAGTTCAGCGAACTTCTGAACTGTATGAACGGCGTCCGGTGATCGACTTATCGAGACTATTTTCTAAAATGGCTCCTGCTGTTTATACATGAAGTGAACTGTCTTTATAACGTATCTTCTTATTAAACTGTCTGTACTCTTACAAAGTTATCAATGCTTCGTTTTGCGTATGGACACTCATTATTTTACTGTGTTAGTGTGGGGCTATTTTGAGCCTTGTTAGTGGTATAAACTGGGGATTTCTTTTTACTTAGTCAATGCCCCCATTACTAGCATTATATGCTAACAGTTTTTAAAGATAAAACTCTTTACATTCGATTATCATGAAAACAAATCTCAGAGAACGATTGACTAGGTACTAATGTTTTATTAGACCAAAGGTACATTGTTCGTCGGAGTTCTCCTTTAATACATAACCAATAAATTTGCATCTTGCAAAGAAATTTATTTTATTTTATTAAACCGTCAGTACATGACGTCGAGTAAGTAATAGTTGAGCCTCTTTGTTTGTAACTTTTCGTTGGTGAAAAACAACAAAAACAGTCAATAGTGTGTCTAAAATTGTAAGCGACTATAATAACTGCTTGTATCTATCTTGTATAACTACTTGATTTTTATTTATTTATTTTTTTTACATTTGTGACAGTTGAAATTGAAAACGTGATATTTTGGAAAACCGCGTTCTTCAGATATTGTTAAGATATTAAATTTGAAAAATAAAAATATGAATCATTCTCTCAGTGTTACTACTTGTCTGGTAGGGCTAGTAAAATACTCTTTTCACTTATCCCTTCAGAAAAATACTCAGAAAAGCATATATGACGAGGCCTGTATTTTAGAATAGCTATAACATTACATTCAATAACAGAAGTATGATTTCTATTGGAAATTGTAAAAGTGATATTTTCCTCTGTTGTTTCTGTAAAATGTGGATCTGTTCCGAGTAGTGTCAAGTCTTCATATATCCTCTATTAAAATAGTATATTATATTATTTTTCCAAAGTAGAAAAAACACATTATGAACAAAACATACAATACTGTTGTATGTTCACTGTTGTTCAGCAAGACGTAATGTTTTGAATTACATTAAAAAAATGTTATTGAATGTCTACTGTTAAAATATATGAACTAAGCATTATATGCAAATATATTTAGTTTTGACCAGGTGAAAAAGTCAAACTATTAAAAATATACTTAAGTATACTTAAGTTTTTAGTTCAATACAAATATAATTTAATGCATTTATAATACATTTAACAGTACGTCTTTTTCACCTTCTAATACAACATGTAGGGAAATGTCAAAACATCATACTCTGTTGTAATAAAAAAACGTGTTACGACTTCACGACTGTAAGCTCTGTTCCCTGAGAACACGGAATAAGACACTGGATGGATTGTGCTATGGGGAACGCCCTCCAGGTGAACCGGGTCTGAAAAGCTATAAAATCACGGCAATCAAATTTTGCGACAGCATATGACTATATTAGTATGACCCAGAAGTTTAACAGGGGTGCCTAGATACGCAGTGCAAGTTCCCTTGCAAAAGGGAACAGTGACTTTTTTAACAGAGGTTCATTTTGCTTTTTCTCTTTTCATAGATACTGTGATCAAACAGTTTCCGACCATGACAGTGTCTGAGGTGCGAGCACTGATTAGAAGAACATGCAACAATGAGGCAAACTCCAAGACCAATCACTTCAATTTACTTGAAGGATGAAGGTTTTTTGCAGATATTTTATATCACTTTGTTTGAGTTTTTTTTCTGTTTAATACCTCTGCAGATCAATGTATTTTATGTATTTTGTTTAGTTTTTATATGATGCTGTACTAATGTAGTACATTAAAGTTTACTATCTTTCAAAGAGTGTTTGAGTGTGTTTTATACAAATATTTTTTTACTGTGTTTTACTGAATTAAACGTTTTCACTGTATTTTTAATACATTAAAATATATTATTTTCATATTTAATGGTTTTGTAAAAATATATTTTTAATATACTGTCTTATAGTGTTTTAGTAATACATTACTAATAAGCTGATATTATATTTAAAATATACTTGGAACACATTAATGTGAAGCTAAAATATATTTCAGCTGTATTTCTAAAGTAGATTTAAAGTGTATTAAATATACAATTTAAAGAAGTGTTATATTACACTAAATCTACTTAAAATAGTTCCATTTTAACGCAATTAAATATAATAAAGTATATTATTATTACCTTAAAATTGAACTTAAAGGGTACATATCGTACTTTTAAATCATTCATTTTTACTTATAAATCATACATTTGTGGTCTATATAAAGCATAACTGCAATGCTTGGGTCTGAATTCCTCATTATTATAGCTCAACAGGCCCCTTTTCTACTCCTTTCTGATGTGCTTCTGTGAGCAACCTGATTTGAAGCGTCTCCTTTAAATAAAAAGGAGTTGCGTCTTTCCCCGCCCGCTCTCCAGGTCGCTGAGTTCACGGTCGGTTCAACTCCCCGCGTTCAGCCATTATTGTAGTTTGATAAGAGATATACGATTACTATAGTTTCAAAGAACATTTTTATTCACACGTTAACAAAATGTCAACAACGGAAGACTTGTCCATCAAGCGTTACATATTCGAGCCAGAGCAAGCGATTTGAAAAAGACGACGACAAACCTGCAGAACAACGTCTTCATATGGATGCAGTGGTATGTAAGTTAACTATGTTGTGTTATTAGTGAAAGTCGACTATTTCTCTTGTTAAAACAAGCACACTGACAAGATAAATGACTGCGGTCTGATCTTACCACTAAAAATCTGTATGATAATAATATGATAACTTACGTTTAGAACGCGTCAGAAAACACAGCAGCTAAATGATAGAAGGAATTTACCCCTCATTCAAACGAAGTCGATCGGCAAACCCTTCTGTATACTGGCGGAGGTTGTTGGATTGGGGATCCTTGAAGTGCTTCAGGTCACTACATCCAACAACCGAACATTTTGACTAGCCCTCTCGTAACTTCTGCATCATTGAGCTTGGACTACAAAATCGGAGCGAGAAATAATAATGGCGGATTGCTCGAAGTGTTGGACCGGTAGTCAATGTCCTTATTTGTCAGTTCCGCTGCAAATACTGTGACGTAATTGTTCAAAAAACGTAATAGACAACAGGAAAATCCGAACAGGTTGAAAAATATGACCAAAACAGAATCTAAAGATATAAACGAAGCACCTGAAGAGAATAATTTCATCTTTTCTGTACTTATAAACACTCCAAATATACAACAAAATGCATTTAAAGGCTAAAAAAGTGGATTTTGCATGATGTCTCCTTTAAATACATATTAGTATAAGTACACTTAGTATACTTAAAGTTGTTTCAAAATAACATTTAATACATAATACAGTAAATTTAAAATACAAAATAAGCACAATTTAAATATATTTCCTTTTCACTTGGGGGTACAATGCAATTGTACTGTATTGTGTGCTTAATTGCTCATGAATCTTGATTTTCATCAGTGTATTTTAGTGCACTTGAAGTTTAAAAAATGTGTTCCTTTTAGTAAACTATTTACACTGGAAGTGTAGTCAAATAGATGTTAAGTTGAAGTTAATACATAATTTAATACACTTAACTATACTTGGATTTGATAAGAATAGTACAAAATGTAGAAAATATACTTAGTACACTTTATTAAAGTATATTTTTAATAGAATTATTTTTCACCTGGGTTCATGGAGTGCTTGGAAGCACTAAGGGATTTAACCAGGGGAGCAAGAAGAGTTTCATATCAGTCTAAATGTGAGAGCTTATACAATTTAAAAGTAAAACAATAGAAAGATCTGACATATTTGAAGCATAATTTTAGCATTTGTAACCCAAAGGTGCTTGTTTACTAACTAAAAAGTAAAGGGGGATGTCCATCTCTGCACTGTGCAATTCAGTGGTAAGAATTAATACAAGTTGTATTTTTATTGCCTGTTTTTATCCATTTTTAATGTTTATCCAATATTGTCTAATTGAAAAATGCCTAGGTTGAGTTATTGAGAATAATTTACATCAGTATTTAACTGGCGGAAGTTGTTTTGTTGCAGTAAGAAGTTATACTGGTTAAAAGCTCATTGTTAAATTAAACATTTTTTTTGAAGCTTTAACTAGGTCTCATTTGAGGAGATTGCAGTATATGAAAATAAATGTGATACACATGAAAAAATCCATCAGGATATGGAGAAGAGAATGACAAAAAATGGAAATAAAAGATGTTGAAGAATATTATGTTTTATTGAGCAATTGCACCTTTTGAGAGGCAAATGGGAGCTTGTGACAGTGAATGTGAAGATTTTCACTCTGCTGCCTCTTTGCTCTGAAAAAAAGTTACACAAATAAAAATATCTGTATGAATATAAAATGGAATAATTTATGATCAAATAAAATCTTTAAAATGTAAGTATGTTTGAAAAATCATGTGAGAAAGATTACCTTTCCAGCATCACGGCTCTTGGCTCTAAGCTTGTTGACCTGAGACTCAGAAATGTCAGCACGCTCCTCAGCCTCTTCCAGCTCATGCTGCACCTTCCTCAACTTGGACAGGTGAGTGTTTGCTTGCTCCTCCTGCAAAGTCACAAATGATTAGAACAGGAACTTAATTTAATTAAGTTCACAAGGTATTTACAGTTCTCAATTGAGATACTCACAGCTTCTTCAGCCTGTCTCTTGTAAGCCTTGACCTTCAGCTGAAGCTTGTCAACCAGATCCTGCAGTCTGTTGAGGTTCTTCTTATCCTCCTCAGTCTGCAGATAATGAACAAGGATCAGACAAGAACATACTCAAATTATAGTGACCTGAATTTTACTACACATTTGTTTTGTACCTGGTAGGTGAGCTCTTTGACTCTCCTCTCATATTTGCGGACACCTTTAACAGCATCAGCTCCACGTCTCTGCTCTGCCTCAACTTCAGCTTCAAGCTCACGGACCTAAAGTTAATAGTAGTACAGAGATAGTAGTACAATTATTACAGGTGATGAAAACATGTTTAGACTGTCCAAAATATTTCAGAGTATTACACAATTGATACCTTTCAGATCATAACTATTAACACCAAGACAATCTTACTCTGGACTCCAGTTTCTGGAGTTGTTTCTTTCCTCCCTTCATGGCCAGATTCTCAGCCTCATCCAGACGGTGCTGCAGGTCCTTCACTGTGACCTCCAGATTCTTCTTCATTCTCTCAAGGTGAGAGCTGGTGTCCTGCTCCTTCTTCAGCTCTTCTGCCATCATTGCAGCCTTTTGCATTAATACAGAAAGTCATTAGATCCACATTTTTTTCAAGTACACAAGTGTCTTTTAAAACATTTGGCAGCTACTGTTGCTCACATCAGTGATGGCCTTCTTGGCCTTCTCCTCTGCATTTCTGGCTTCCTGTACAGTGTCATCAACTTCACTCTGGACCTGAACAAGGTCCGCCTCAAGCTTCTTCTTGGTGTTCAGGAGACTTGTGTTCTACAAAAGGGAAAGAAACAGTTTGGACACTTTAAAAGGTGCTCTCAATTTCATTCATTTCATTGTAAAACAAACTAAAAAAAAACCCTCACCTGAGAGTGCAGCAGCCCACAACGCTCGCTGGCGTCCACCAACTCTTGTTCAGCCACTTTGCGGCCTCTCTCTGTCTGCTCCAGAGCAGCTCTCAGCTCCTCAATCTCAGACTGCATCAGAGCGTTTCTGCGCTCCACCATGGCGACCTGCTCCTTCATGTCTTCCTGTCCTCTCTGGGCATCATCAAGGTGCAGTTGGGCATCCTGAACATAACAATGGCTTTTGAATGAGCTTTCAATATGTTTTCTGGTGACCATACCCTAACAAAAGTTAGATTATATAAACATATTAATACATCCCAAAGTCGAACAAAAGTCAAATACCTTGAGTTGTCCCTGAACGTTCCTGAGCTGTTTCTGGGCCTCAGCAGCCTGGCGATTGGCGTGACTCAGCTGAATCTCCATCTCATTAAGGTCTCCCTCCATCTTCTTCTTGATTCTCAGGGCATCATTCCTGCTCCTGACTTCAGAGTCCAGAGTGCCCTGCATGGATTCAATGACTCTCTGGCTGTTCCTCTTGATCTGCTCCATCTCCTCATCCTTCTCTGCAAGCTTCCTGTCAACCTCTCCCTTGATCTGGTTTAGCTCAAGCTGGACACGGAGAATCTTGGACTCCTCATGCTCCAGTGTACCCTATGACAAATGAAGCAACATTTAAATATCAGAATAAAAATTATTCATTAACAATACAGTATGATGGTTCTAGCAAGATATCCATTTTGATCTTCAAATACTCACTTCAGCCTCCTCCAGGGCGGTCTGAATCTCTGCCTTTTCAGTCTCCACTGTCTTCTTGGCCTTTTCCAGCTCATGGATGCTCTTACCAGTCTCACCTAACTGCTCTGTCAGATCTGAAATCTCCTCTACAAGTTATATAGAAAATATTATCAACAAATATATTGTAATTCGCAACAGATTTAACACTGTAAAACTTGTGTTTTAAAACTGCAAAACATCTTACGCTGCAGATTCTTGTTCTCTCTCTTGAGGGTCTCCAGGTGATCCAGACTCTCCTCATAAGAGTTCTTCATCTTGAACAGTTCAGTGCTGAGTGAACGAGCCTCTTTCTGAGCACCTTCCAGCTCTGCCTGACCTTCCTCATATTTCTGCTTCCATTCTGCCAGAACCTTTGGTGGAAATATTTCAGAATCAGGTTGATTACTTTTAGCATGGTGAACAAGCCCAGACTACTTTTAGAAGTTAATATCATTTCACAGAAAGACTTTTTTTTTTTACCTTGTCAAAGTTCCTCTGTTTCTTGTCAAGGTTAGCTGCCAAACCATTGGCTCTCTCCACATCAATCATGAGGTCCTCCACCTCACCCTGGAGTCTCTGTTTGGTCTTCTCCAGAGATGCACATTTGGAGTTCACAGCCTCAATTTGTTCCTCTGCCTCTTGCAGACGCTGAGCCAGCTTCTTCCTGTTAAGTAATTCATATTATTTTGAATTCCAAACTATAAAATTGCTGTGGAAATTGGAAATATTATACAATAATATACATACTTGGACTCTTCAAGCTCCTCAGTGCGCTGGATGGCATCAGTTTCATATTTGGTTCTCCACTGAGCAACCTCACTGTTAGCCTTTGACATTCCCCGCTGCAGCTCAGCCTTTGCCTCCTGCTCTTCCTCAAACTGCTCACGAAGCAGGTCGCAGTCATGACGGGCTGATTGCACAGCATGGGCCAGAGCGTTCTTAGCCTAGGAGACAGTTACATAATATTAGCTTTTATCTACAGTAAAGTAATAGACAACTATGTGCATGATTATGCTGTATTACCTTAACCTCCTCTTCAATATGCCTCTTAAGCTCCTCAATTTGCTGAGTGAAAGCTTGTTTGCCTCTGGTGAGCTGAGAAACCAGAGCCTCCTTCTCCTCCAGCTGACGGCCAAACTCACCTATTAAAATTTTCACTATTTTCAATACTCAAAATAAACCATTTAATAATAAGAGAAAAGCATTTGCTACACAATTAGGCTGGGGAAAATGATTACATGACTTTTAACCCAAAGGTCACGAGTTTGATTCTCAATACCAGCAGGAAACGATGGAGGTGCCCTTCAGCAAGGCAACTAACTAAAGCCTCTAGTCATTTGCACCCTGGACGCCGCAGTGAATGACTGCTCACTGCTCCAGGTATGTGTGTTGCTGTGTTCACTGCTCATCACTCCTAAGGTGTGAGCACTAACTTGGATTGGTTAAATGCAGAGGACAAATTCTAAGTAACAGTTACCATACTTGGCAGTTGGCACTTACCTTATCCTAATTGTTCATCTGCATTTGTTAGAGGAGAAAATAAAATGCTGTATTATTTTTGATATTTTTTTAGATATTGTGCATTATTTACCATTCTCAGTTTGAAGTCTTGCTCTTTGAGCACTGAGATCATTTAACTGGCGAAGGTTCTCGTCATTCTTGGACTTAATTTCACTAAGTTGGTCCTCAAGTGTGCGGCACATCTTCTCAAGATTAGCCTGTAAACACATTTGATTGATTCTTAAGAATCTTAAGAATTTGTTATATTTCCTATTTTTCTTTAGAAACCATTCTCAAACCTTTGCTTTGGCAACAGCTTCCATGTTGCTGGAAAGATCATCAATCTCCATTTTGAATTCACTCTTCTCTTTCTCAAGCTTCTGCTTGACACGCTGCAGGTTGTCGATTTGCTCTCCCAGCTCGGCCACACTGTCTGCCTGCTTCTTGCGGAGGGCAGCAGCAGTAGCTTCATGCTGGAGGGTGGACTCTTCAAGATCACGACGCAGCTTCTGGAATTCAGCTTCACGCTTCTTATTCATCTCAATCTGAGCAGCAGTGGCTCCACCAGCCTCCTCAAGCCTCTCACTGATCTCCTCAAGTTCCCTGGAGAGATCAGCTCTCTGCTTCTCAACCTTGGCCCGGGCAGCGCGTTCAGCCTCAATCTCTTCCTCCAGTTCCTCAATGCGAGCCTATGGTGGAAAATAGTTAATTCGTTTTTTGGTGATCTGCATTTGATCACAATGATGTAATGTGTGAAAAAAATCTGAAAAACAAAACAAAACCTGAAGCTCCTTGATCTTCTTTTGGAGTTGAGCACCCAAAGATTGTTCATCTTCTATCTTGCTAAGCAGTTGACTTGTTTCAAAATCTTTCCTGAGGGTGTTCAACAAGTAGTTTGAAAAATTACACAACAGTAACATTTTTAAATGTTTTTAAAAGATTTCCTGCTTTAATTACTTTTTTATTTTCTCCTCAGATTGCTGCTTGTCATTCTCCAGGTCCATGATGGATTCTTGAGCTAATTTCAGGTCACCTTCAAGCTTTCTCTTGGCTCTCTCCAGGTCCATGCGGAGCTTCTTCTCTTGTTCAAGGGAACCCTCAAGCTACAGGACAATGACATACAAAATATATAATTTTTGATCAAAGCAAAAGAGATAGTTGATCTAATGAATTAATGACATGTTTAAATAAAAACTCACATCATCGACTTGCTGCTCAAGCTTTGTCTTGGATTTGGTCAGGGTGTTGACTTTGTCCTCCTCGGCCTGAAGATCATCCAGTGTCTGCTGATGTGACTCTTGGAGGGCTTTCTTCTCCTTCGTAAGCTTGGCAATGCTCTCATCCTGAGCTGCCATTTCCTCAGTCAAGTTCTTGACCTGTGTTCCAAATAAGCTTAAATATTACAATTCATATTCTATAGCAATATATGAGACAGAGATTAAATCTAATCTTAAACCAACTCAATCTCTAACCTTATTCTCAGTGGCATGTTTCTCCTTCTCCACTTTGGCCAAGGTGAGCTCCAGGTCATCGATGTCTTTCTTCAGCTCAGAGCACTCATCCTCCAGTTTCCTCTTCTTGGCTGTCAGTTCAGCATTGATTTCTTCCTCATCCTCCAGTCTCTCAGTTGTCTCCTTGAGTTTAGCTTCAAGCTGGATTTTGCTTTTGATCAGACCCTCACACCTCTCCTCAGCATCTGAGAGATTCTCAGATTCCTGTTAGTAAAATAGATTGCTATTTCATTGAAAACAACCTTGCTCATGTTAAATGGAGCCAGTATTCAGTTAAATATAAAATATACTCACAGATTGCACTTGCAGCTGCAGATCATTTTTCTCTTGCAACAGTGCTACCATCTTCTCTTCAAGCTCCTTCTTTTTGGCTTCAGCCTTAGCCAAAGCCTCTTTGCATTTTACAAAGTCCTCTTTCATGGTTGCCAGCTCCTTTTCAGTCTCGGCACTCTTCAGCAGAGGCTTAATCTTGTAATAAACCTTCATCCATGGCCAGTGTTTGACATTCATGAATGAACGGATGTTGTATTGGATGGTGTAAATAGACTCCCTGTGAATAATTCATCATTAAATGGCATAACCAGTTCACAGTTTTTACAGTGTTTGTGGATGTCACTATTATTCATGCATTCCTCACCTCCTTTCCATCATCTTCACAAACTCCCTCCTCATCAGGTAACCTCGGCAGAGAGCCTGAGTCATTGTGACCAGAGTCGCCAGTTTTTCATCACGCATCTCCTCAAGAACACCCAGAAGACCAGCTTTGAAGAACACCTGAATTCATGTAAAACAGTACATTTACATATATTAATTCACCTGTATAAGCTAAATGACTATGATCACAGAATCTTTGAAATTTGTAAAGCTAAATATTAACCTTTGTGGTTCCAAATCTGTACTCATCATGATTAACATCGATGGATCCCAGAAGTTTCTCACTGGCCTTCTTGTTATCAATAAACTGTCCCTCTGGGATAACACTGGCATTCAGCACCTTGTATCTATGGATGATTTATCAAAATGTTTTATATCTTCTAATAAAGAGGTTTCTACTCTTGTATATAATGTATATTTTCATTTGGTCCAATTTACCTCTGCTTGAAGTCACCATAGAGGATTCTGCTGGGAAAACCCTTTCTGCAGATTCTGATACCCTCCAGAACACCGTTACACCTCAGCTGATGGATAACCAGGAAGTTCTCCATGAGACCTAAAATTTACATTTTACACAATAAACTTGTTAAATTAACGTTGTTATTATTACATGCATTAAATTTTGCCTTAATGTGATAATATCTGTAAGCCCTTTATTACTTTACCTGGAGTCTTGGACTCATTGGGAATCAGACAACGCACAAAGTGAGGGTGAGTGCTCCTCAAGTTGGTCATGAGCTTGCCCAAGTTCTCCTGTTTAATCATGAAAAGATTTAGTATTCTTACTTACATTCTCTGAGTTATTGATAAATTATTTTTCTATGGTCAAGAAGCTCATGTACAGTCACTGCTTTCAATTGCATCATTTTTCACATCTGCTCTCTAGCAAACACATACTCTGAACTGAGAAGACACAGTCTGCATGGAGCCACCCTTCTTCTTGCCTCCCTTCTTGGCGCCACCAGTCTCTATTCAGATAAAGAGACAAAAGAACAAATATAAAGTAATAACAAGAAAAGAGTGCAACCCTGAATCAAAGTTTGGTTAAATTATGTATATAATCAAGTTAACGCTTCAGTTTTTTACCCTCAACGACAGGTGGGTAGAGAGTAGCCAGCAGTTTGACAGAAGACTTCTGGTACAGCTGCACAACAGAGTCATTCAGTGGATCCTTGTTCTTGTCCAACCAGCCTGAGATATTGTAGTCCACAGTTCCAGCGTAGTGAACCAGGGAGAAGTGGGCTTCAGCCTTGCCTTTGGCAGGCTTTGGTTTCTGGAAAGCATTGTTCTTGCCAAGATGCTGATCATATAGCTTGTTCTTGAAGGAAGTGTCTGAAGCCTTAGGGAACATGCACTCCTCTTCAAGGATGGAGAAGATACCCATGGGCTGTTCATAAAAGAATGTTGTTTAATTGTTACAATTTTAAGATTTCAAGTATATAAATTGGAAATGAATAAGTTCATAAACCAGTAAAAACCTTCTCAATGAGCTCGATACATGCAGCCAAGTCCATGCCGAAGTCAATGAACTCCCAAATAATGCCCTCCTTCTTGTACTCCTCTTGCTCCAGCACAAACATGTGGTGGTTGAAAAACTGTTGCAGTTTCTCATTGGTGAAGTTGATGCACAGCTGCTCCATGCTGTTGAACTGGAGGACAAAACAGTACCATTTACTGACTTCTGAATATCACTCAAAGTGCAATTAAACAAGAGAAAAAGAATCATTCTTACATCAAAGATCTCAAAGCCAGCAATATCCAGCACACCAATGAAGAAGTTTCTTTGTTGTTTCGTGTCCAACATCTGGTTGATACGAATGACCATCCACAAGAACATCCTCTCATAGATAGATTTGGCCAAGGCGCTAACAGAGTTGTACACCTGTAAGTAGAATAGAGTGGAAATTATTCTGGTTCTGCAATAATTAGCCTGAATTTTAGGTCAAACACATGGCATGCTGTAAATGTTACTATACCTGTGGCACGGTCTGACCTTTGGTCACATACTCATTTCCGACTTTGACTCTGGGGTAGCACAAACCCTTCAGCATATCAGCAGAGTTCAAACCCAAAAGGTAGGCGATTTTGTCAGCCTCTGCAATTAAACAAGTTGCGCGGAAAAAAAGAAAAAAAATTATCTTCTTTCTTGCCTTGAAAACTAAAACTTGCCTTGAAACTTTTTCTTTGTCAAAACAGAAATACGAATCTCTCAATTCAAAGCACTGCATGTCATGACACACATTAGTACAATGTAGTCTCACCCTCTGTGCCATCAGGCTCAGCCTGCTCCTCACGCTGCTTCTGCTTGAACTTCATGTTGCCATGATGAAGCACAGCTCCAGTGAACTTGTAGATGCTCATCTTTTCCTCACCACTAAAGCCAAGAATGTCAATAGCATCCTGTAAATCACAGAGAAGAATAAAATAAATGATTTGCCATATTTAAATAAAATATGTCAATATTCAAATAGCAATGACTCACATCAGTAGCATCCAGCTCAACTTTATCATCAATACTGGCCACTGTGATCTGACCCTGACTGCACATGGGGTAGTCATAGGGGTTGGAAGTGAGGAGTGACATTTCTGTAAAATACACAGCATTTATGAAAGAGCATCTTACAACATTATCTGAAAAATTAAATGAATTAAATATGTGCACCTACCAATAATCTCAGGCTTATGGTTGGTCATCATCTGGAAGAAGATGTGGTAGCCTCTCTCATCTGGAAGCTGGAATGACACTCTAGACTTCTCCAGCAGATCTGTTGAGAGAATGTACTTGAGTCACAATCATCTGAAGAGTGACAGATAAAGACAGATGTTCAGGATGGAGCAGTGAAATCATGTCCACCTACATGTCTCAATGTCAGCACTAGCCAGTTTTCCAGTTGTGCCGAAATGAATTCTGATGAATTTACCCTGTTTAAAACAAAATAACAAAATATTATTATTATTATTAATGATAATAATAATAATAAAACAAAGTATCTTAATAGAAAAAATCCAACACAACTGAATAATTGTACTACATGTAAATAAAAAGTGGTTCACTTACAAAACGAGAGGAGTTGTCATTTCTCACAGTCTTGGCATTACCATAAGCCTCAAGCAGAGGGTTGGCAGCAATGATCTGGTCCTCAAGAGAGCCCTGTGATGTTTGAAGGGTTTTCAGTTATTTTCTATTTAACGACTAAACACTACTTATAGGCATTTCACTAATTCACATATCATGTGAGATGAGTGAAAATTGTTTTATATCTCATACCTGCATTTTGCCAGAAGTCTCTTTCTTCTTGTCACCACCACCTGACACTGCAACTGTGGCGAAGTACTGGATGACACGTTTGGTGTTCACAGTCTTTCCAGCACCAGATTCTCCACTGGTTTATGAGAAATCAGAAGTCAGAGGATGTTAGACATGTGGAAGTTCCACAAGAGGAAAATATGACTGTTCTCAACAACTCTAATTGAAGGCTTGATACATACGTAATCAGGACAGACTGGTTCTCTCTGTCTGTTAATTCAAAGGGTAATAACATTTTAGCAATTGTTTTATAAAAAAACTATGGATGTGAATTTCACCTTAAATTTAATTCAGATCTCCTAAATCAGATCTTACCAGTCAGCATGAACTGATAGGCGTTGTCAGAGACAGAGAAGATGTGGGGTGGGGCCTCCATACGCTTTTTGCCTCTGTAGGCAGACACCACTTCTGCATCATACACTGGGAGCCACTTGTAGGGGTTCACAGTTGCGCAGAAGAGTCCAGAGTAGGTCTGAAATGAGCAGAGAAGTGGTCAGATTGAAACAACACAGACAAAAATAACTTAAATGCTTTTGTTTGCTGTTTTCAGAACTTACGTAGATCATCCACGCAGCATAACGCTCTTTGAGGTTATACAGCACAGAGGCTTCATTGAGATGGGTCATCATGGCCATGTCCTCAATCTTGTCATACTTGGGAGGGTTCATTGGGTAGACATCATCCTCCTTTACTGTTCTCTCCTATGAATTAGATCAATCAGATAATAGATAGACAAAACAATATGTAGGACTTTGTGCAATATGAACATCTTAAAATGTACCTCCTTAGTGTCAAGCAAAATAACTGTGGCTTTGCCACCCTCTTTGCTCTTGATTGTTCCCTTGAGGTACAACTCTTTGTCATCAGCCACATAGCAGGCAGTCTTGGCATCAAATGGTTTGCTCTGAGCCTCGATTCTCTCCTTCTCAGGCTTACGAAGGTAAATGGCAGCCTTGCCGTAAATGGCCATCTCTGCGTCCGTACTCATGGTGGCGGCTTACTTCTGAAATTTAAATATCAGGAGAAAAAATTACTCTTATAACATCAAAGTGGCTTTTTCCACTATAATCCCTATTATTGCGGTTACCTACAGTGAATCCAAAAACAATATCCTTTTTATTCTTAATTTCTGGACAGATTTTGCTTTAGTTTTTTTTTTTTTTTACTATTTTGAATGTTTGAGCGAGACATTAACATCAGTTACCTTTCCAATATTCCACAAGTACTGATGAATTTCCTGCACCCTGTAATATGAAGATATTAAAAATGAAAGCTGTAAACTACTAACAACATGTATCTTAAATATTTTCATTTTAATTATGTTCAACTTGAAAATCTAAATTCCACTTAATTTATTTTTCTAAGCAAAATGCCCTCAGAAATATTTTACAGAAAGACATGCCATAGTTCTCTAAACTAATCTAATCACTGCATGCTCCCTGCTAAGAAATGAATGACCATCTCACCACAAACGGAAACCTGGCTGGTCTTCTGAATGCAACGGTCTCCCCTCCTGCCCCTGGTTTTTATACTGCATTTGCTGTGCCAGCAATGCAAAAGTTAAATATGGCTTACACCAAATATGGCTTGAGTCCATCTAAGTTAAGGAATCAATCAGATAAACCATTTGGTGCTTGCGAAAATGGAAACACTGAAGATGTAAATAACTTCCCCTTTTGGATATGTTGCTAATTTGTTTTTAGAGTTCTTTAAAGAAAATTATTTCATTAACCTCTAGTAGAATATGTATCAACAGCTGTTGTGTGCAACGTTTTTTATCTTCAAGTTAAATAATTTATGACGTAATTTGAATGTGTTGTTTTTAGAGATTTACAGTGAGATCTTTTTAAAAAATGTATAGAACATGTTTGGCTGATGACACGAAGCAGGGGTAACACTAAATCTTTTATAGGCTTACTGGACCAAACATTTTTTTTGCATACATTGTTATGTGTGAAGATCCTTATATGGTGTAAAATGCTTTTCATAAACATTACTAATAAATACACATGATTTTTCAACTATTTCAATTCCTAAAAAGTTAAATAAATTATGTTTATAATGTATTTAACAATGGAGTGCAAAAAAAAACAAGTTATTAAACCACTAAATATCAAGTTTAGCTATTAAATATCATAGTAAATAATGTGCAATATAGTGTGATACCAATTCTAAACAGTCATTTATGTTTTGTGTTTTAGATTTTTATTCTTAGATCTAATATCTTAAAGGGGCAAACTTATTTCTATTAATGTATATTATTTTATTTATATTTTATTGCTTTATTTGGATGGTTTGTATTCCATTGATAAGCGAATTCAGCTTTCCTGTTCTGGTTTATATAAAATAAAATAATTTTCAAGTTACATATCTAAAGTCTAATATAGGCTGAGGTGTAACTAAATGCCTGTTTTTGACACCATAAATCATATATATATATATATATATATATATATATATACACACACACACACACACACACACACACACAGTATATACAATACTAAAGCAGTTTAGTATTTAATGAAAAGCTATTGGCCATTACATATATTTCTGACTCAAGGAATAAAGTATATCACAATTTGGACTCGATAGTTTATATCTCACAGTTCTGACAGTTTTTCCCCCTCCCAATTCCGAGTTTATATCTTTGTAATACTGCTCTTCGTAAGCAAATGTGTTCCAGATTTTTAGCATATAGCTAGTGCTACATCTGACGATTCCCTGTTTTATGGAAGTCCTAAAAGCATGCAACATTTGTATATAGGCTAAATGCCTTTATTTCTCATGATCTTGACAAAAGTTATTTTCTCGTTATCTTAGTTGCGATCACGAGAAACCAAGAAAATAAAATAATGAATGGCCTCTTAGGCTTAAAAACACCTCTCCCGGATTGAAAACTCCTCAAAACTGGGAAACGCCCCCCTTTGTTGTTCAGTAGAAACCTGTACTTGAGCTTTCACTACTGATCATCATGCCAAAAACTCTCTTGTCGTGTCAGATTTCGCAGTCGGGCGAAGTTGCTGTCCCCCATATAAAAGGTCCTGACTAAGGGTATATGGGAAAGAAATTTATGAAGACAATGCTCATTGGTTTAAGCACTCACACTGACCGTGAAATCCACGTTTGAGTTAACGTTATTGTTGACATCTAAAATAATTTAATTTAAACTACCGATACTTTGCTGTCTTATTCATATTCATATAACAGTTTAAATTACACTCAATTTATTAGCAACAAACACAAAGTCACGCGATATCCGCCTTCGATCTCGTAGATGTCTCAAGTGAGAACTGTTCGTCTTGACTGGATAAAGTGACCTACTGCCTACTCTCGTTTACATTTAATTTTAGTTTTGATCACCATCCAACCAATGGATGATCCTCACAGCCTGCGAAGACAGGAAAGTCACACGCTTCAGTAAAAGAAAAATTAGTTCATGGAAGTGAGTGAGATAGATTTGCTCACATAAACTTAATAGGTTGTTATGCTATAATATTAAACCTGCAAGTTCATTCGTCTATAATATCCGTTTGTGCTTGGGTTTATCTTTGTTAATTGCCTCTTTTTTATTACTTGAGACTGACACAGCCATATACAGTAAACAAGATTGTGCTGACATCAAGAGATGCCTTTGGTGCTTGTCCCTGTAAAGAACTATTTATGGCACCAATGTAGTTCATGGTCAGGTTGTGAGGGAGCTCACATGACTGCAACTGATTTTTAAATAAGTATTTTGATGTGTACATTTCTTTCAATGTCTGTAATCCGAGTCTCCGTGAAGTCCCTCATAATTCAAATACTTTTTATTTTATTTTTTATTTTACTTTTAGTTAAATAAAGTCTTATTAGCCAACTTAATATAACTTAACTTAATACTATATAACTTAACTTATATAACTTATATAATATTGTATATATATAACTTAATCTTATTAGCCAACTTAAAATGCCTTTATACATGTATATAGTTTTTACATGTTGTGCATATGCAGAACCTTCAATGTGTAAACTGTGCATTTGATAATTAGACTTTACTGTAGGCTATCTTTAAAAGCATCTATAAAGACTTTTTTTAAAAGTTGACTAAATTATTTGGCTCAAATAACGTGAACTAGTAATTGAAATTCTCTGATGTAGCTAAAAATGAAGATCACAATATATGAATATAAAATATGATATGACCTAAAAATGTTTTTCCATTGTTTCACAAGATGGAAAAGCACTTGCATACTGCTACTGTTTACTCAAATAAATGTATTGTCATCTTCAAGGAATACTCATTTAGAATTACTCATGTCAAATGAATTTTATCTGTTGGCGAGGGGTGGGATAAATTAGAAAGATTTTTACATAATTGAACAGAACGTATGTGTACTGTACACGAAAGGTGTTTTGCAACTAAAATGCACCTAACCCAAGGTCCACTACTATATACTATGAAATAATTCTCAAATTATTCATTTAAACCCCAAAGGTTTATTTTAATTATTTGTAATGAAAAATAAAGAATTTTTTTTTTTTTAAAAAGGTTGTGATAAAAGGTTGTTGTAAACATTTAGCCTAATAACAAAATTATTGATCTGTGTTATTATTTCATGTTATCACTGTGAAGCTGCTTTAAAACAATCTGTATTGTAAAAAGCGCTATATAAATAAATGTGACTTGACTTGTGTTGTGCTTGTCAATGTTGAAAGGATTGAGATGGCCAATCAAAGTCTGGCCTTACTGTTAAAAAAACCAAGTGTGAATTCTGACGCAGCACTAAGTTAACAGTGAAAGAGTCTGTGGTAAGATGTGACATTTGTAGAATCCAGTGTACAGTGATGCACAGTAATAACAAGTGATTTTGAAACTTTATGAAAATGTCACCATTTGGAATTGAAAATATGCTATTATTTGCATTATTCATGTAATTCATAACTAAACGTGACAAGAAACATTTTGCGTTCTTTACAAATTAGGAATGAGGGAATTTGCATCCATTTTAAAATAAAATAGTATTTGCCAATAGTTTAAATTGATTACTTCATAACTGTATTAGACTTGGAACTTTTGCCGTTCTTGTTAATTCCCTTAAATCATTTGATTACCCACCCCCTGCCTCCCAGAAAAAAAGTATTTGCCCCCAATTGTTATATTAAAATTCAAGGTGATTACAGTCTATGAATGTAATGTAATAAACATGAAAAAACATGAGGAATACTGTATGGAGGACAAAAAAGCAATGGAAATAAGATAAGTTGATTGATATAATGTTTAATTCAGTAATAGGCTCTATGCACGATCGCTTCCGGGTTTGTCTCAGCACGCCCAGTTACATCCGGTGCTGCGTCAGAAGCCGGTTTTGCGTTGGGTGGAGATAGTGTCAAATTACACTATTTACAAAAACTTTCTGTGGTTAACGTGAATGTTGTTAACAACACTGTGAGGCAGTTAGCTGTCACACGAGAGTAAAAAAGAGAAGTTATTTAAATTACATATTTCGAGCTATATCAACAACTTTGAGGGTGAGTATTCTCTCATATCGTGCCAAATCCGACAAGCGAATCGGATTCTAAAATCTTTGTTTCCGTTTCTGAGAAAATGAATTTTATTTAAGTTTTGCCGCAATATACTTTGTCTGCAGAACGCGCTTGCAGAAGTAAAGAAGCTGGCTGAGATTCTTTTGGACATACATCAGCAGGGTTCGTGCATAGAGCGTATTGCACATTTTGCACTAGAGACAAATGGGAGCATGCAACAGTGAATGTGAAGGTTTTTACTCAGCTGCCTCTTTGTTCTGAAAAAAAGGTATACACAAACAATTTCTAGTAAAATAAAAGCTTTCAATTTTAAGTTTTTAAACATTTATTTGAGTAAAATTACCTTTCCAGCATCACGGCTCTTGGCTCTAAGCTTGTTGACCTGTGACTCAGAAATGTCAGCACGCTCCTCAGCCTCTTCCAGCTCATGCTGCACCTTCCTCAACTTGGACAGGTGAGTGTTTGCTTGTTCATCCTGCAAAGTCACATACGATTAGATCAGGAACTTAATAAGTTCACAAGGTGTTTACAGTTCTCAAATGAGATACTCACAGCTTCTTCAGCCTGTCTCTTGTAAGCCTTGACCTTCAGCTCACTCCTCAGTCTGCAGATAATGAACAAGGATCAGACTAGAACATACTCAGATTAAAGTGACCTGAATTTTACTACACATTTGCTTTGTACCTGGTAGGTGAGCTCCTTGACTCTCCTCTCATATTTGCGGACACCTTTAACAGCATCAGCTCCACGTCTCTGCTCTGCCTCAACTTCAGCTTCAAGCTCACGGACCTTTAGTTAGTGGAAGATAATAGTAAAATTATTACAGGCGATGAAAACATGTTTAGACTGTCCAAAATATTCCAGAGTATTAAAGCAGTACACAATTTATACCTTTCAGATCAGAACTATTAACATCAGAATAAAGACAATCTTACTCTGGACTCTAGTTTCTGGAGTTGTTTCTTTCCTCCCTTCATGGCCAGATTCTCAGCCTCATCCAGACGGTGCTGCAGGTCCTTCACTGTGACCTCCAGATTCTTCTTCATTCTCTCAAGGTGAGAACTGGTGTCCTGCTCCTTCTTCAGCTCTTCTGCCATCATTGCAGCCTTTTGCATCAATACAGAAAGTCATTAGATCCACATTTTTTCAAGTACACAAGTGTCTTTTGAAACATTTGGCAGCTACTGTTGCTCACATCAGTGATGGCCTTCTTGGCCTTCTCCTCTGCATTTCTGGCTTCCTGTACAGTGTCATCAACTTCACTTTGGATCTGAACAAGGTCCGCCTCAAGCTTCTTCTTGGTGTTCAGCAGACTTGTGTTCTACAAAATGGAAAGCAACATTTTGAACATGTTTTGATTTTGACATTTTTCACACACCTCGATCGAATTCTTCCTCACCGACCTATTTCACTGTGGAAATATTTGCATAATACCGCCCGAATGCATATGCAAAAAATAAGGCATGGCAGTGGTCTTTGTAGTGTTGTCAACACCATATCATGAGAGGATGTTTCTATGCGAAAGCAAACGCAGCACTTTATTTGGCCTTCCGAAAGTGGATGCAATTAGGAATCAGTGGTTAAGATTTATTTACAACACTGTTCCAGAACAGTACAACAAAAATATTCAACTGTGTGCTGCGCATTTTTCGGAGGACTGTTTCCAGAACCTGGAATAGTACAAGGCTGGCTGTGCACAAAGGCTGATTCTAAAACCCGGGGCAATAGACCTTATGTCGCCCCGCCCCTTTTCAGCGTTGCGCTCGTTGTCTTTTGACTTCCGGTCTGTATTTCCACAGCGATCTTGCATAGGTATGAATGAACTGCTCGTAAAAAAATTCCTGTTCAACATTTGTTAATACATCTGCTTTAGAATGCTTATGATAAACATTACAATGCTCATGATAACTTTTGTTAACTCTACAATAAGTAAATCCACTTCACCAGCTAACAGCGATGCCATAGAAATATACAGAACCGGAAGTTCAAAGACAATATTCTAAAGATGACGGCACCCACGTTTCTCTGGTGCATAAGGTCTATAGAGTGCCGAAGTTAACACGTCACTTTGTAGGACAACTCAGAAGTTAGCAGTTCATGGGTTCCTTCGATCAAAAAGCTATGCATTTTCCCCATAGACTTTTGGAAAATCGCTAAAAAATAAGATCTGTGCTCAACAAAGAGTTGTGACCCTTTCACGTTTTGTCTATCAAGATAATCTTTACAAATTAACCCAAAATGTATACATTTTGAAGCCTAAATAAAGTTTAAAAAAAAAACACAAGAAGACACAATAAAGTTTAAAAAAATCACAAGCAGGTTATAACTGGTGTGTTTTATGTCATAGATCAATATGTGAAAATATTTAGAGCCTTTGTTAACCACAGACGTTATTTCAGGCAATTTAGCAAAAACCCATTCAAAAAAAATCATAGAGGGAAGCGGAAGTGTTAAAATGCTAAGTCACTTCCGCGCTTTGGCCTACAAAGTGACGTCAAAACTTCGGCACAGTATTCCATCTTTGCAAATACAGTCTGATAATTCTTAAATCACAGACACAGCCTGCAAGTATGTTTTCATATTTCAAAAATTTGCTAATTTGGAAGTGAGTTGAGCAGCACTTGTTTATCATTTCTACGATCACAAATGCAAACATGGTTTTGTGTTTACAAAGCGTTCTTCCCCCGTAGCGCGACGGATAAAAAATGCTGTATCAGTCACTATAATCAGCAATTATGTCCCCAATAAAATACAACCTTATCAAAATGATGTTCTGGTCCAGTCATGCTGGGAAAGTTGGTCTTTTGCATTTTCCAGATCAGATTCTGGCTTGAATTGATAACTTTAGTACTGACATTATCACCTGTAATTATTGCTTTGGTAGCTGATGTTCCAAATATGGTAAGGAGCATGACATTTCCGTCACACACTTAAAAGACATATTGCAGGTTAGAGGACCCAACGAGTCAATGTATAGAAATAACGTAGTAACTAGATTTTCTTTTAAAAAATACTTATAAATATGCTACAGAAGTATGCTAAGAAGTTGTTTTTGTGAGAAAATTTTACTTCTGTGTCTGAAAATGGGCGTGGCGGGCGTGATGTAACAGGCGGGAGAGCGGTCGATTCAAACAACAGGAAAACAATGTATCGCAATGACATTTCAGCCGCTGAGGAAATTGTTCATACTTGTATGGCGGACCACAGCCATACAATTATGAGCCTGCTATGCTGCCAAGAGAGCAGGGACAGGCCAGGATTAATGTAAGACAGAACGGTCAGAGTCATGACACTCGTTGGAGTTGTAGAGAGAGAATGCCAAACAGAATATTCATGTTACTGACGTCTAATTCCAAACTCCAAATTTGTAAGTATATAAGAGCAATACCCACCAATTGCATGGTCTCCCTTCTTTCCTCAACTGTTTGTCGATTTTTCTAGTAAATTCTTCCACTTCACTGAAATAGTTATCAGAGAACAATCACTGTTGTGCTAACAGAAATATCAGTGACAAAAGGGTGCAGTGGGAATTGTGCAAAAAATAATTTGTAATCTACTCTGACCTGTAATGATAATCCGGACCAGAAAGGAAGACCTGCTCAGCCTCCTGAAAAGGAGACATTCCGGAGGATAGTCAGGGCATATGAAAAATGTTAATGTAAATATACTATTTTACCACTACTGAACAGCAAGCCATTATACAGGGGTCCATATACGAGCAGTGCTAGTATGCAGTTTATACAGTAGCCTACATTTTGAAAGTGCAGGAGTAGGACACAAAAACACATTACATGGTTTGGCATACCTCTGGAAAAAGAACACCACAGATAAACTGCACTTCTTCTTTGAAGCTCAACTGTGTTGGTGTCCTATCCAGCAGTCCTCTCAGATATGAGAACAATATGTCCTGTTGTTCCTCACTGTCAAGGTAGACAGGCACCCAGGAAGAGGTTACCTTATGTAAGTAAGTAAGTAACCACTTTAAGGGCTTCCCATTGAGTACAAACTGTGGGCAAACCATGGAACAAAAACAATTATTTTTAAGGAATTGAAACATTTAAGATAAAGACACAATTATTTGCAGCATGGTTAGAAAATAATGCTAATATTTCCCAAATTAAGGCCCTTGGTGAATCTTTACCATGAGTTAGTATGTAAAGATAAATAAATGTGAACATTGTAGTTCCAGTACCACCAAATGCTCCTCAGATCCTTGTAATTTTACAATAAAGTCCACCAGTCTCTTTTCTTCTGCTGTGTGTTTATTGACAGCTTCAGTGTGGGCTGGGACTATAGGGCATTTCAGAATGTTTGTTAACAGGCACCGCGATACTTCCGGGTGGCAGAACGCGACGCGAGCGGCTTCTATCCATAGATATATAAAGGCTAGATATCTAGCCACATATGTGTCGTCAGCGCTGCTGGCCAATGGAGATCGTCGTCTGCACCTGGCGGCCATCTTGTCTCAGGCAGCTCGGTCACTCGTAACATTGTGGTAATGGTACATGTACTATTTAAATAACCATAACTTGCTCAATTTTATACCGATTTTCAAACGGTTTGGTTTGTTATAAACGTCAGAGATGTAGCTATGACACTGCATACTTATGAATAAAAAGTGTATAAATAAATAATCATCCAGATAATTGTAGCCACATTAATAACGTTTGTAAGAAACCAAACCGTTTGTAAATCCGTCAAGATTTCAACGAGATAAGAGTATTTGTGTTCATGCTGACCACTCATCTTACATCAGCTTGTCTGTGACAAGATGGCCGCCGGTGATGACGATAGAAACTCTGCCGTAGCACTTCTAGCCTTTATATACATATCTATGCTTCTATCGACAAGTTTCCTACGCCCTATGAGGCCTTGCGTCAAAAGTCGGCGCGATTTCCGGTTCGAAGTAAACAAAGCGCGACTTGACATGCTTGATACTCCTTCATTCAACAGTTGACCGTCATTCAAGTTATAGCGATCCAAACTAGCTAACGATGTGGGAACACAACCTCAACAAAATTAAAAAGGGTGAAATAACAGTACCTTTACCCTCCGCAGTAGTTGGTTGGGACTTGGGAGTATTATAATAACATTATTAATAATCAATACTCATCAAGGCATGGCGACAGCTGACAAACAATTAAAATAAAAAATACACACTTAGTCATTGTGCTTTGGATTTTATTCAAAAATATAAATTAATGTGCTACTTGAATACATTAACTGGCAGATTTGGTATTCTGTCAACACAGGCTCCTGAGTTTAGGTGTAACATCAGTAGCGAACAGCCAAACACATGCTGATAGAGTTTATAGAATATTAAGAATTTAAACAAAAGTACACAGGAAGATTCGTCGTCTTTTGGGAGGTGATGGAAACTACAGTCATTGGCAGGATCAGAGACGGGCTCTGGCAGGATCACTCTGATTTCGTTTTCAGCTTATGTTCAAAACAATCGCGTTTAAGCCACTGAATTAGTTTAGTCCAGTTATACATACAACCGCGAACAGCACATGCTGTCCCTGAGCTCTGTAACGACATCTCTCATAAAGATTTGCATCTTTAAATAGTAAAATAATTCTCTGAAAAATAGCTAGCCTCTTCGCTAACTAACACACAAAATACCATTGGAATGCTACTTCCGCCGCATCACCGGAAGTTTCACCCACTTTATATTTTACAGGAGCGCCCCTCGGAAACTTGTGGATAGACTAACTGAAGAGATCCAGCCGTCAACTGAACATTGTTGTTGATCAAAGTTGATCAACGTTGAAACTGTGGCGAAAATATGTTGTGTTTGGGGTTGCGCCACCAGATATACAGCAAAAGGTGTAGGGTTTTTTTTTTATCGATTTCCTTCAGAAAAAAGTAAATCTATCCAGCGAAACCTGTGGGTGGTTAAAGCGAGTGGACGTGGCCAAAAGTGCATGTCGTCTTCTAATTATGAGTCTGAGCTCGATTTAAACCCAACCATTTTTAATACGTGGGTTGTTATATAACCAACGTTCTCAACTAACTTAGTTAATTTCTACTACTTTCTATGTTGCTTTCTTTTGAGCGGTGAGTAAATGCTTCTTCATCGTAAATGCTTCTGATTGGCCATTGCGTTCAATAAATCAACACATATGTCTGTGATTGGCTACATCGCTCATCGCAGTCATGTTATAAAAAGAAACTCTGCCATGTATATCATTTCTATTCAAATGTATTATTTTTTTTAATGTTTTATTCATAGATATTTCTAGTTTGCGGGAGTCCCGCGAATCGTTTTATTCTTCCGCAATCCGCACACAGAGTGAAGCATTACCGCTCGCACTCGGCCATCAGATCTAGTCCCGTGCCGCGGTCTAGTGCGTTGGGAGTGCACGTCTCTAGATCAAAGAATCTAAGCTCTAATTATCATGTTAACTATGTCTGAATTTCCACCACGTCTGTTTTTGAATCAACTGTTGAAATGTAGATTAGGCTACTGCTGACAGTGTGTCTCCCTTCAAGCAATTTACAAGTGTTGCCTTATGGGACGCTTCGGCTTTTGCCACCCGGAAGAACGTCTATTATTGTTGTGACGTCATGATGAATTGTCTTATAGACCCCTTTTGCGCCGATGTCACAGTTACGTCACGGCGCTAGCTGGAGGCAAAACAAAGTGAAAACTGGAGGCGGCCAATGCAAAACAGCACAGATTCAGCTACATAATAAGGAGCTTAAATAATTGTTACTATTATTAAATGTCATCTTGTTGTGTTGTTTGGTGCAAGAATTGATGAAAAATGAATATGCTGTATCTGGAACTTTTATTTCTAGAAAATATTTACATCATTAAAATCGCACTGTGTCACTCTTTACATTGTCGTGGTCTCGGCGCTGGCTCAGCAGAACTGCGGATTGTACACACAAGTCTTGTACAGGACCATATAGGCATCTAAAGATTTATATGCCCTCAGTTTCTATTTATGATCAGTTTCTCTATAAGGTAGGTGAAGTCAGGCCACTCAACCGAGGTAACGTACATTAACCCTGTCAGATCGTCCATGCATTGAGTGAGCGTGTAGGCGGCTACAGGTCGGCCAATCTGGTTCCGTCCGTTAAAAATAACTTTTGGAAATAACAATCGCGGTCCTGGACACTGGGTGACCTTACACATTAAGATAATATCGGATTTTCTCCAGTCATTGTTAAAAAACAAGCTAACAATCCTTGCTAACTAGCGTTAGTGAAGCGGTGTGAGGGATCTTTCTGCCTCCACCTAAGCTCCGCCCACAAAAAAACGTCACCATGTTTACCAACTGTAAAAGAGTCTATTAAAACTGCCATAGGCCTACGTTTCATTCATGATTGCAAAACAATATGAAAACGACAGGCTAATAACACATATTGTAGTGCAACCAGGCAGTTTAATTATGAAAGGTGTTTTTTATACTTAAATACTCCAATTTTTTTGGAAATAGGTTTATATAATTTATTATTTTTATATAAAATAGGCATTTTACAACTCCCCCAGAGTTAAACATTTGGGTTTTACCATTTTCGAATCCATTCAGCCAATTTTCTGATATTTAGAAGAATATCAGTAACCAGACAGTTTCTGGTCTCATTGACTTCCATAGTAGGAAAAAATATACTATGGAAGTCAATGAGCCCAGAAACTGTCTGGTTACTGATATTCTTCTAAATATCAGAAAATCAGCTGAATGGATTCGAAAACGGTAAAACTCGACTGTTTAACTCTGGGGTTAGGGTTAGGGTAAGGGGTTGTAAAATGTTGTAAAATGAGCCTATTTCGAAAAAAAAGTGGAGTATCCCTTTAATACTAATGTATTACTAATTATTAATAATACTTAATGCTAATCTTAATACTAATTACATACTAATATGGTAAAATAATGAGCAAGTTTTCACACTAATACAGTAAGCTACAGGTAAATCTTACTCATTTACATTCATATGTCCTCTTTTTAAGTTTAATTAATGTGCCGGCTAGATTTACTAATTATAAAACTCAACACGGATTTAATCATGGCCATGAATTTAGAACATTGTAGTAATTCGCTTAACAAGAACACAAATTCTTTGGCTATGTAAAATTTGCTTCATTTAAACGTTATAAATTAAAACTTAAGTGAACAGTGCTCACTGTTGGATTGGTGTCCATGTCGTCCATCTTAAATTAGTGTTTTTGGTGATCCAGTTTGATAGGGGGCGCTGACACAAAAAACTAGGGTCCTAAAACTGCGGTCCTAGAACTGGAGTCCTGAAACTGCAGCCTCCGGTTGTGAATACCCTCCTGCAGTCCGCAGATCAGCTGTAATAATCAGAACACGCCACGTCATCGTGGAACCCAATTTCAACTCAGTCGTGTAGGCAGCGATGGAGAAATACTTACCTGAATGAAGTTTAATCTTGTAGAGGAGACACATTAACAGTGGCTGTTGGAAGCGCCTACCAAAAATTGAAAAACCACTTGAAAGCCTTGGAAGTGGAGTTTGAACTTGAACCAGTGAGAGATCGTCTCGTGATTTGCACAGTTGTTAATTCATGTCGGTTTATTGGTGATCTGCGGGATAAATGGCACCAGTCTAAGGAGCAGAACTTCTCATGAAGGCCTTGGCTGATCAATACTCTCCGAAGACCGCTATGCCTACAGGGAGATGCGATACCGAACGCGGGAACCTCGACATGCAGCAGGAGGTAGGACGGACATCGTCGGATGTTGTCGAAACATGTTCGCTGGCGACTGAACGAGAGCATCAATGGGAACGTCAGCATCTGCAAACTCAAACACGTGTAAGTACCGGTCTTATATCGTAAGTATTAGAAGCGATTGGATAGATGCGAAGGTAAGTAGTGATGCAACAATTGAGTCTTCCTGGCAGAACTTAACGCTAAAGCTTCCATTTTTTTGTAACACTTTTTACTTGTGTTTGTAGTTCTAACCGAATCCTCGTACAACGTGCAATGGGATGTGGGCAATATCAGCCGTTAGAGTGTGCATTGATCTGCACTTAGGATTCTGACCGGATATAGTAGACCGTCCAGGTCTCTTTGGAACACTCATTTTAACGGCAAACCCTACGGTTTGGGATTTCTAATTTTATTTTCAAATACTACTTAGGACGGATAGCATGCAAATTGGGACGCAGCATATCTCGTGAAACTCCAAACTGAATCTCAGAATGGGAAAGAAAAGTGATTTAAGCAATTGTGAGCATGGCATGGTTGTGGGTGCCAGAGTATTTCACAATCTGCTCAGTTACTGGGATTTTCACACACAACCATTTCTAGGGTTTACAAAGAATGGTGTGAAAAGGGAAAAACATAGTATGCGGCAGTCCTGTGGGCGAAAATGCCTTGTTGATGCTAGAGGTCAGAGGAGAAGGGGCCACTGATTCAAGAGCAACTTTGACTGAAATAACCACTCGTTACAACCGAGGTATGCAGCAAAGTATGCATTTGTGAAGCCACAACACACACAACCTTGAGGTGGATGGGCTACAACTGCAGAAGACCCCACCGGGAACCACAAATAGAAAAAAGAGGCTACAATTTGAAGAGCTCACCAAAATTGGATACTTGAAGACTGGAAAAATGTTGCCTGGTCTGATGAGTCTCAATTTCTGTTGAGACATTCAGATGGTGTAAACAGAATGAGAACATGGGTCCATCATGCCTTGTCACCACTGTGCAGGTGGAGGTGTAATGGGGGATGTTTTCTTGGCACACTTTAGGCCCATAAGTGACAATTGGGCATCGTTTAAATGCCACAGCCCTTTATGTCCACCATGATGTCCATCCCTTTATGTCCACCATGTAACAATCCTCTGATGGCTACTTCCAGCCGGATGCACAATATCACAAAACTCGAATTATTTCAAATTGGTTTCTTGAACATGACAATGAGTTCACTGTACTGAAATGGCCCCCACAGTCACCAGATCTCAACTCAATAGAGCATGGTGGAACGGGAGCTTCGGGAGCCCTGGATGTGCATCCCACAAATCTCCATCAGCTGCAAGATGCTATCCAATCAATATGGGCCAGCATTTCTAAAGAATGCTTTAAGCACCTTGTTGAACCAATGCCACATAGAATTAAGGCAGTTCTGAAGGCGAAAGGGGGTCAAACACAGTATTAGTATGGTCTTCCTAATAGTCCTTTAAGTGAGTGTATATTGTTGTGTATAATAATTTAAACTAACAACTTCTGCAGAGTTTAAAAAAACAAAGCAAAATAAATTACACTGTACAAAGAACATAACCAAGTGGACTGTCTGGACCATGTTTGTGGTTTCATCATTGAAATTAGTTTTGTTTGCATATAGGTTTTAATGATCATTTTCAGTTTTGCTCTGTAATCTCCTGTTAACATATCCTGTGAATCTGGAAATTGTATATCAGACTGACAACGGTGAATACACAAACCAGCCAGACATAGCCAGGTGAGCGTGAACACAGGTGACGTCACGCCCAGTCTCAAATTCCGTCCCGAATCCCATAATTTTACTGTACAGGATTATAGAAGCAATCGCAGTGATCAGAGAAGGGCTCATTCAGCCCATCAGGCAATTGTTTAAACATGTATGGGTTAGAAAAAAAGGTATTTTTAACATGAAATGTTGTGCAATGCACCTTTAAATAGTTTAACACCTTTTTAAAGCTAATGTAGCTATAAATAAAAAATATGCTGCTCAAATCAAGCACATCAAGTTCTTAAACTATTTGTTGAGCTGTATACATATCTACTATCTATTAAATGTTATAAATATCATGAAGCATACAATAATGAGTGAATTAATTAAGAATGAAAAAAGACAAAAAGTAAGATGCTAAATTTCAAGGTTTATTAGTGTCAGTTTCAGAGATGTGTACATGTTTTTCACTCAGCTGCCTCTTTGCCCTTGAAAAAAAATAGAGAGTGAACAAATACATGATGAGAATAAAGCACAATACATGTTAACTTTGAAAATACATACATCAGAAAAATAAATTACCTTTCCAGCATCACGGCTCTTGGCTCTAAGCTTGTTGACCTGTGACTCGGAAATGTCAGCACGCTCCTCAGCCTCTTCCAGCTCATGCTGCACCTTCCTCAACTTGGACAGGTGAGTGTTTGCTTGTTCATCCTGCAAAGTCACACACGATTAGATCAGGAACTTAATAAGTTCACAAGGTGTTTACAGTTCTCAAATGAGATACTCACAGCTTCTTCAGCCTGTCTCTTGTAAGCCTTGACCTTCAGCTGAAGCTTGTCAACCAGATCCTGCAGTCTGTTGAGGTTCTTCTTATCCTCCTCAGTCTGCAGATAATGAACAAGGATCAGACTAGAACATACTTAGATTATAGTGACCTGAATTTTACTACACATTTGCTTTGTACCTGGTAGGTGAGCTCTTTGACTCTCCTCTCATATTTGCGGACACCTTTAACAGCATCAGCTCCACGTCTCTGCTCTGCCTCAACTTCAGCTTCAAGCTCACGGACCTTTAGTTAGTGGAAGATAATAGTAAAATTATTACAGGCGATGAAAACATGTTTAGACTGTCCAAAATATTTCAGAGTATTAATGTAGTACACAATTGATACCTTTCAGATCATAACTATTAACATCAAGACAATCTTACTCTGGACTCCAGTTTCTGGAGTTGTTTCTTTCCTCCCTTCATGGCCAGATTCTCAGCCTCATCCAGACGGTGCTGCAGGTCCTTCACTGTGACCTCCAGATTCTTCTTCATTCTCTCAAGGTGAGAGCTGGTGTCCTGCTCCTTCTTCAGCTCTTCTGCCATCATTGCAGCCTTTTGCATTAATACAGAAAGTCATTAGATCCACATTTTTTCAAGTACACAAGTGTCTTTTAAAACATTTGGCAGCTACTGTTGCTCACATCAGTGATGGCCTTCTTGGCCTTCTCCTCTGCATTTCTGGCTTCCTGTACAGTGTCATCAACTTCACTCTGGATCTGAACAAGGTCCGCCTCAAGCTTCTTCTTGGTGTTCAGGAGACTTGTGTTCTACAAAAGGGAAAGAAACAGTTTGGACACTTTTAATGGTGCTCTCAAGTTAATTAATTTCATTGTAAAACAACAACAACAAAAAAACATACCTGAGAGTGCAGCAGCCCACAACGCTCGCTGGCGTCCACCAACTCTTGTTCAGCCACTTTGCGGCCTCTCTCTGTCTGCTCCAGAGCAGCTCTCAGCTCCTCAATCTCAGACTGCATCAGAGCGTTTCTGCGCTCCACCATGGCGACCTGCTCCTTCATGTCTTCCTGTCCTCTCTGGGCATCATCAAGATGCAGTTGGGCATCCTGAACATAACAATAGCTTTAGAATAAGCTTTCAATGTGTTTTCTGGTTACCATACCCAAACAAAAGTTAGATTATATAAACATATTAATACATCCCAAAGTCGAACAAAAGTCAAATACCTTGAGTTGTCCCTGAACGTTCCTGAGCTGTTTCTGGGCCTCAGCAGCCTGGCGATTGGCGTGACTCAGCTGAATCTCCATCTCATTAAGGTCTCCCTCCATCTTCTTCTTGATTCTCAGGGCATCATTCCTGCTCCTGACTTCAGAGTCCAGAGTGCCCTGCATGGATTCAATGACTCTCTGGCTGTTCCTCTTGATCTGCTCCATCTCCTCATCCTTCTCTGCAAGCTTCCTGTCAACCTCTCCCTTGATCTGGTTTAGCTCAAGCTGGACACGGAGAATCTTGGACTCCTCATGCTCCAGTGTACCCTATGACAAATGAAGCAACATTTAAATATCAGAATAAAAATTATTCATTAACAACACAGTATGATGTTTCTAGCAAGATATCCATATTGATCTTCAAATACTCACTTCAGCCTCCTCCAGGGCGGTCTGAATCTCTGCCTTCTCAGTCTCCACTGCCTTCTTGGCCTTTTCCAGCTCATGGATGCTCTTACCAGTCTCACCTATCTGTTCTGTCAGATCGGAAATCTCCTCTATAGAAAGAAAAAAATATTGTAATCATAATCACATCTGTTTTCTTTGTAAAGCAAATTAAAAAATTAAAACATTTTAAAATCTTTTCTAATTTGACGGTTTAATTCTTACGCTGCAGATTCTTGTTTTCTCTCTTGAGGGTCTCCAGCTGATCCAGACTCTCCTCATAAGAGTTCTTCATCTTGAACAGTTCAGTGCTGAGTGAACGAGCCTCTTTCTGGGCACCTTCCAGCTCTGCCTGACCTTCCTCATATTTCTGCTTCCATTCTGCCAGAACCTTTGGTGGAAATATTTCAGAATCAGGTTAATTTAACTTTTAGCATGGTGAACAAGCCCAGACTACTTTTAGAAGTTAATATCATGTCACAGAAAGACTTTGTTTTTACCTTGTCAAAGTTCCTCTGTTTCTTGTCAAGGTTAGCTGCCAAACCATTGGCTCTCTCCACATCAATCATGAGGTCCTCCACCTCACCCTGGAGTCTCTGTTTGGTCTTCTCCAGAGATGCACATTTGGAGTTCACAGCCTCAATTTGTTCCTCTGCCTCTTGCAGACGCTGAGCCAGCTTCTTCCTGTTAAGTAATTCATATTATTTTGAATTCCAATCCATAAAATAGCTGTGGAAATTGGAAATATTATACAATAATATACATACTTGGACTCTTCAAGCTCCTCAGTGCGCTGGATGGCATCAGTTTCATATTTGGTTCTCCACTGAGCAACCTCACTGTTGGCCTTTGACATTCCCCGCTGCAGCTCAGCCTTTGCCTCCTGCTCTTCCTCAAACTGCTCACGGAGCAGGTCGCAGTCATGACGGGCTGATTGCACAGCATGAGCCAGAGCATTCTTAGCCTAAGAGACAAAGTCACATAATATTATCCTTTATCTACAGTAAAGTAATTGATGTGCATATGTGCATTTATTAATTATGCTGTATTACCTTAACCTCCTCTTCAATTTGCCTCTTAAGCTCCTCAATTTGCTGAGTGAAAGCTTGTTTGCCTCTGGTGAGCTGAGAAACCAGAGACTCCTTCTCCTCTAGCTGACGGCCAAACTCACCTTTTGAGATTTACATATACAAAAAAATAAATTGTAAGATGTAATGATGGTGAGGAAAATGGTTTATATTTATATTAATGGAGGAAACAAGAACTGTTTTTATGACAGTAGTGCCAATTCTTTACAGTTAATAAATTAATTGGAGAGGTTTTTAGTGCACTGCTATCAATCTAGTTAATGGTTGACTGTATCACACTAAACCACAACATGCTTAAAATCCTCTCAAAAAAGTAGCATATCTAACATTATCTTGTTAATGTGTGCCAATGCCAGTGTGTAAACAATTTTGCCACTATAGGTCTCGTGTTTATTATTTATAAGTAATTTGTTAGTGGAGGAAATTACAATTTTTGAGATATTGTGCAACTTGTTACCATTCTCAGTTTGAAGTCTTGCTCTTTGAGCACTGAGATCATTTAACTGGCGAAGGTTCTCGTCATTCTTGGACTTAATTTCACTAAGTTGGTCCTCAAGTGTGCGGCACATCTTCTCAAGATTAGCCTGTAAACACATTTAACTCGATTTGGAGACTCTTAACAACATTTGATATATTTCCTTATAATAATATTTTAGAAACAGTTCTCAAACCTTTGCTTTGGCAACAGCTTCCATGTTGCTGGAAAGATCATCAATCTCCATTTTGAATTCACTCTTCTCTTTCTCAAGCTTCTGCTTGACACGCTGCAGGTTGTCGATTTGCTCTCCCAGCTCGGCCACACTGTCTGCCTGCTTCTTGCGGAGAGCAGCAGCAGTAGCTTCATGCTGGAGGGTGGACTCTTCAAGATCACGACGCAGCTTCTGGAATTCAGCTTCACGTTTCTTATTCATCTCAATCTGAGCAGCAGTGGCTCCACCAGCCTCCTCAAGCCTCTCACTGATCTCCTCAAGTTCCCTGGAGAGATCAGCTCTCTGCTTCTCAACCTTGGCCCGGGCAGCGCGTTCAGCCTCAATCTCTTCCTCCAGTTCCTCAATGCGAGCCTATGGTGAAAAAAAAAATAGTCAATTAGATTCTTAGTGATCTGATCATTATGATTGAAATGTTTGAAAAACAAAATCTCAAAATACCTGAAGCTCCTTGATCTTCTTCTGGAGTTGAGCACCCAGAGATTGTTCATCTTCTATCTTGCTGAGCAGCTGACTTGTTTCAAAATCTTTTCTGTGTGTAAAATGAGAAAACAATGAATAATCTAAAAAAATAAAATTTAAAAAAAAAAATTTTTTAAATGATAATTTGCAAAGAATTCCTACTTCTTCAGCTTCTCCTCAGATTGCTGCTTGTCATTCTCCAGGTCCATGATGGACTCTTGAGCTAATTTCAGATCTCCTTCAAGCTTTCTCTTGGCTCTCTCCAGGTCCATGCGGAGCTTCTTCTCTTGTTCAAGGGAACCCTCAAGCTACAAGACAATGACATACAAAATATATAGTTTTTGATCAAAGCAAAAGAGATAGTTGATTTAATGAATTAATGACATGTTTAAATAGAAACTCACATCATCAACTTGCTGCTCAAGCTTTGTCTTGGATTTGGTCAGGGTGTTGACTTTGTCCTCCTCGGCCTGAAGATCATCCAGTGTCTGCTGATGTGACTCTTGGAGGGCTTTCTTCTCCTTTGTAAGCTTGGCAATGCTCTCATCCTGAGCTGCCATTTCCTCAGTCAAGTTCTTGACCTGTGTGATTTTTTTTTTGTTTCAAATAAGCTTATATATGCAATTTATTTTCTATATCAACATATAAGACAGAGTCTAATCTTAAACCAACTCAATCTCTAACCTTATTCTCAGTGGCATGTTTCTCCTTCTCCACTTTGGCCAAGGTGAGCTCCAGGTCATCGATGTCTTTCTTCAGCTCAGAGCACTCATCCTCCAGTTTCCTCTTCTTGGCTGTCAGTTCAGCATTGATTTCCTCCTCATCCTCCAGTCTCTCAGTTGTCTCCTTGAGTTTAGCTTCAAGCTGGATTTTGCTTTTGATTAGACCCTCACACCTCTCCTCAGCATCTGAGAGATTCTCAGATTCCTGTTAGTAAAATAGATTGCTATTTCATTGGAAACAACCTTGCTCATGTTAAATGGAGCCAGTATTCAGTTAAATACAAAATATACTCACAGATTGCACTTGCAGCTGCAGATCATTTTTCTCCTGCAACAGTGCTACCATCTTCTCTTCAAGCTCCTTCTTTTTGGCTTCAGCTTTGGCAAGATCTTCTTTGCATTTTGCAAAGTCCTCTTTCATGGTTGCCAGCTCCTTCTCAGTCTCGGCACTCTTCAGCAGAGGCTTGATCTTGTAATAAACCTTCATCCATGGCCAGTGTTTGACATTCATGAATGAGCGGATGTTGTATTGGAGGGTGTAAATTGCATCCCTTATGAAACAATTTGGATGTTAAGATGCAGAATTATTGGTAAATGAACTTGTTTTTAAACCAGTCAATACAAATATTTCCTTCACTTTAAGCATCAAGCATATTTGTATAGAGTATTTTTTTTTTTTAATCAGAGAGTTTGAGTACATTCCTCACCTCCTTTCTGTCATCTTCACAAACTCCCTCCTCATCAGGTAACCTCGGCAGAGAGCCTGAGTCATTGTGACCAGAGCAGCCAGTTTTTCATCACGCATCTCCTCAAGAACACCCAGAAGACCAGCTTTGAAGAACACCTGAATTAATTTAAAACAGTACATTTAAACATATTGATTTACCTGTATAAGCTAAATGACCATGATCACTGAACTGTTAAAAGTTGTAAAGCTGAATATTAACCTTTGTGGTTCCAAATCTGTACTCATCGTGATTAACGTCGATGGATCCCAGGAGTTTCTCACTGGCCTTCTTGTTATCCATAAACTGTCCATCTGGGATAACACTGGCATTCAGCACCTTGTATCTGTGGAAGATGGTAAGATTTATCAAAGTTCTTTATATCTTCTAATGAATAGTCTCCAACTGGAAACGCTATTTTTATATGGTGTCATATATACCTCTGTTTGAAGTCACCATAGAGGATTCTGCTGGGGAAACCCTTTCTGCAGATTCTGATACCCTCCAGAACACCGTTACACCTCAGCTGGTGGATAACCAGGAAGTTCTCCATGAGACCTTGGTAAATTAACATTAGCATTATTAAATACATTAACATTAAATATTGTGTTAAAATGTGCATATATGTGAGTCCTTTATTTCCTTACCTGGAGTCTTGGACTCATTGGGAATCAGACAACGTACAAAGTGAGGGTGAGTGCTCCTCAAGTTTGTCATGAGCTTTCCCAAGTTCTCCTGTTTAATCATGAAAAGATTTAGCAGATTTAGATTTAGTATTTCTTACTCACATTCTCTCAGGTGATCTAGTCTCGAGCAAGGTGATGTACAGTCATTGCTTCTTAATTCCTTTCAATTGCATCATTTTTCACATCTGCTCTCTAGCAAACACATACTCTGAACTGAGAAGACACAGTCTGCATGGAGCCACCCTTCTTCTTGCCTCCCTTCTTGGCGCCACCAGTCTCTATTCAGATAAAGAGACAAAAGAACAAATATAATGTAATAACAAGAAAAGAGTGCAACCCTGAATCAAAGTTTGGTTAAATTATGTATATAATCAAGTTAACGCTTCAGTTTTTTACCCTCAACGACAGGTGGGTAGAGAGTAGCCAGCAGTTTGACAGAAGACTTCTGGTACAGCTGCAGAACAGACTCATTCAATGGATCCTTGTTCTTGTCCAACCAGCCTGAGATATTGTAGTCCACAGTTCCAGCGTAGTGAACCAGGGAGAAGTGGGCTTCAGCCTTGCCTTTGGCAGGCTTTGGTTTCTCGAAAGCTTTGTTCTTGCCAAGATGCTGATCATATAGCTTGTTCTTGAAGGAAGTGTCTGTCGCCTTGGGGAACATGCACTCCTCTTCAAGGATGGAGAAGATACCCATGGGCTGTTTATAAAAGAATGTTGTTTAATAACTAAAATTGTAAGATTTTGATAATGAATAAGTGGAAACGAATAAGTTCAAAAAACGGTAAAAACCTTCTCAATGAGCTCAATGCAAGCGGCCAGATCCATGCCGAAATCAATGAACTCCCAAACAATGCCCTCCTTCTTGTACTCCTCTTGCTCCAGCACAAACATGGTGTGGTTGAAAAACTGTTGCAGTTTCTCATTGGTGAAGTTGATGCACAGCTGCTCCATGCTGTTGTACTGGAGGACAAAACATAACCATTTACTGACTTCTGAATATCACTCAATGTGCAATTAAACAAGAGAAAAAGAATCATTCTTACATCAAAGATCTCAAAGCCAGCAATATCCAGCACACCAATGAAGAAGTTTCTTTGTTGTTTCGTGTCCAACATCTGGTTGATACGAATGACCATCCACAAGAACATCCTCTCATAGATAGATTTGGCCAAGGCGCTAACAGAGTTGTACACCTGTAAGTAGAAGAATGGATATTTTATTCTGGTTCTGCAATAATTAGCCTGAATTTTAGGTCAAACACATGGCATGCTGTAAATGTTACTATACCTGTGGCACCGTCTGGCCTTTGGTCACAAACTCATTTCCGACCTTGACTCTGGGGTAGCACAAACCCTTCAGCATATCAGCAGAGTTCAAACCCAAAAGGTAGGCGATTTTGTCAGCCTCTGCAATTAAACAAGTTGCACTCACACATAGAAAAAATCTTCTTTTCTTGCCTTGAAAACTAAACTAAAAGTAAAACTAAACTAAACTAAACTAACTACTCCTTTTTTTTCTTTGTCAAAACAGAAATACGGATCTCTCAATTCAAAGCACTGCATGTCATGACACACATTAGTACAATGTAGTCTCACCCTCTGTGCCATCAGGCTCAGCCTGCTCCTCACGCTGCTTCTGCTTAAACTTCATGTTGCCATGATGAAGCACAGCTCCAGTGAACTTGTAGATGCTCATCTTTTCATCACTACTAAAGCCAAGAATGTCAATAGCATCCTGTAAATCACAGAGAAGAATAAAATAAATGATTTGCCATATTTAAATAAAATATGTCAATATTCAAATAGCAATGACTCACATCAGTAGCATCCAGCTCAACTTTATCATCAATGCTGGCCACTGTGATCTGACCCTGACTGCACATGGGGAAGTCATAGGGGTTGGTGGTGAGGAGTGACATTTCTGTAAAATACACAGCATTTATGAAAGAGCATCTTACAATATTATCTGAAAAATTAAATGAATGAAATATGTGCACATACCAATAATCTCAGGCTTATGGTTGGTCATCATCTGGAAGAAGATGTGGTAGCCTCTCTCATCTGGAAGCTGGAATGACACTCTAGACTTCTCCAGCAGATCTGTTGAGAGAATGTACTTGAGTCACAATCATCTGAAGACTGACAGATAAAGACAGATGTTCAGGATGGAGCAATGAAATCATGTCCACCTACATGTCTCAATGTCAGCACTAGCCAGTTTTCCAGTTGTGCCGAAATGAATTCTGATGAATTTACCCTGTTTAAAACAAAATAACAAAATATTATTATTAATGATAATAATAATAAAACAAAGTATCTTAATAGAAAAAATCCAACACAACTGAATGATTGTACTACATGTAAATAAAAAGTGGTTCACTTACAAAACGAGAGGAGTTGTCATTTCTCACAGTCTTGGCATTACCATAAGCCTCAAGCAGAGGGTTGGCAGCAATGATCTGGTCCTCAAGAGAGCCCTGTGATGTTTGAAGGTTTTTCAGTTATAATTATATTTATTTTCATGTATTTTCTATTTAATGACTAAACATTATTTATAGGTATTTCAAAATTAAATTAATCTTGTAAACCCCCATCATTGAAAATAATATGTAGGTAGTTTTATATCTCATACCTGCATTTTGCCAGAACTCTCTTTCTTCTTTTCACCACCACCACCTGACACTGCAACTGTGGCGAAGTACTGGATGACACGTTTGGTGTTCACAGTCTTTCCAGCACCAGATTCTCCACTGGTTTATGAGAAATCAGAAGTCAGAGGATGTTAGACATGTGGAAGTTCCACAAGAGGAAAATATGACTGTTCTCAACAACTCTAATTGAAGGCTTGATACATACGTAATCAGGACAGACTGGTTCTCTCTGTCTGTTAATTCAAAGGGTAATAATGTTTTAGCAATTGTTTTATATAAAAAAAAAACTTTGGATGTGAATTTCACCTTAAATTTAATTCAGATCTCCTAAATCAGATCTTACCAGTCAGCATGAACTGATAGGCGTTGTCAGAGACAGAGAAGATGTGGGGTGGGGCCTCCATACGCTTTTTGCCTCTGTAGGCAGACACCACTTCTGCATCATACACTGGGAGCCACTTGTAGGGGTTCACAGTTGCGCAGAAGAGTCCAGAGTAGGTCTGAAATGAGCAGAGACATGGTCAGATTGCAACAACACAGACACAAATAACTTAAATGCTTTTGTTTGCTCTTTTCAGAACTTACGTAGATCATCCATGCAGCATAACGCTCTTTGAGGTTATACAGCACAGAGGCTTCATTGAGATGGGTCATCACGGCCATGTCCTCAATCTTGTCATATTTGGGAGGGTTCATTGGGTGGACGTCACACTCCTTTACTGTTCTCTCCTATGAATTTGATAAATTAGACTTTAGATTTAAAAGAAAACAATGTAATGAGTTATTGAATGAGTAATACATGAAATGGAAATTAAAACTCACCTCCTTAGTGTCAAGCAATTCAACTGTGACTTTGCCACCGTCTTTGCTCTTGATTGTTGCCTTGAGGTACAACTCTTTCTCATCAGCCACATAGCAGGCAGTCTTGGCATCGAATGGTTTGCTCTGAGCCTCAATTCTCTCTTTCTCAGGCTTACGAAGGTAAATGGCAGCCTTGCCATAAATGGCCATTTCCGCGTCCGTACTCATGGTGGCGGTTTACTGAAGTGCACTGAAGTTTGATTTAAATGAAATCATCACTATACATCATTCACTTTTTAAAGTTAAAATTACACAATTGTCATCATCTATACACCAAGTGTAATAATGTTAAAAAAATATTCATTACATTTCAATTGCACTACTACATGCCAAAAATAAATGAATTAAATAAATTAACTATCCATGGATTAGAAATGAGAACTGGCTGTTTAATTATTACCAAGATAAATATGGATTAACTTTTTCTTTTTCTCTTCCCACTGGTGAAGTTTTTCCAGCAGCCCTTTAATAGGTTTAAAATTTACATGACCTTTCTGTTCTACATTTTCCTCTAATTTAATTATCAAACAAAACAACTTGAGTGCAAACAGACATCCAGAATATTGAATAGTCACCCTTTTCTCTATTTTCTCTAATCATCATCTATAGTAAGTGTATTTGTAACAACTAATTTCAAACAGTAATGCTTGAAGAAAGTAGAGTTCTCACCACAATCACACACTCTGTTGTCTCCCCAACTGACTTCAGGGTGTGTCCATGTACTGCCTTATATTGAATTTGTTCTGCTAGCCAAGCAGAAGCTAAATATGGCAAACTAATATCTAATATGTCACAAATGGGAGTCAGTGAGTTATTCAGGTGAAACACTTGGCACTGACAATCACTCTGAAGATGGAAATAACTGTACTCCTTTTTTTCCCCCAGAAAGTAAATACTATGTTTGCATTTTTTTATTTTTTATTTTTTTTGTCTTAGAGAAAAGTGAAGTTTAGATACATTTGATACTTTTGTTTGATACAGCAATAGCATTTATATAACTGATAAGTTATAATGACATTCAACCCTACTGTGAAGATGCATGTAATGTCAACAGATGTATTATGATACATCAGTGACTCTGAAACCAAGACTGGATTAGTCACACATGGATTAGTTCATATTTAAATTGCTTGTTAATGTCAAGGAGAATTATGTTGAACTACTTGGCTTTGTCATCACTATGCAGCAGCATCCCTACTGGAAAATAGATTTTTCTGCCTTCAAGATAAGTATTATAATTAGAAAAACTCTTAAGTAAAATGTCATTATATAATGGGCATTTTATGTTCAGGACTAGTCTCGATATGAATTCTGTTGTGACCTTTTTAAATGAGAGAGAGAGAGAGACCTAGAGATGTTGACAGTGATATGGCAATTGGTAGTGTCAAATGTGGGTTTGTTGTTTTTCTTGTGGAAAATGTTAGACTTAAAGGGGTGGTATAATGCCCACTTTTACAAAATGTAAAATAAGTGTCTGATGTCCCCAGATTGTGTATCTTAAGTTTTAGCTCAAAAAACCAAAAGCAAAGATATCTAAATGCAAAAGAATTGCTGTGGCACAAACTGTTATCCCTTTTATATTTAAACTGGAGTCAAAAAATCATGAGGAAAATGATGAAGAGATTCAAGAAGAAATGACAACATGTATAATGCAACAGGTTATTTCTGGATGGTTAGTTGATGAAATTATGTTCATGTCGCTAATGAACACAAATTTCACAATTTCAATTCAATTCTAGTGATTTTATTCCGATCTTAATTCAATATAGATCAATTTGGATATATAGTAAGTGCAGTAGATACAAATATCTCAAGAAAAAAAAACTCACCTAATGTTACAGAGAGCCATACCAGCTGGTATTATTATTAAAGTTTAAAAATAACTCAATAATATACTGCGGTTCTTATTATAAAAACAATGTTATAATATTTGAGTGATATAAGTTAAAATGTAATATAGTGGACTGTGGACATATTAAGCAAAATAGCTTCTCTCTATAGCTAATTTTTCTAGCCAACGTGCTGTGGTCATTAAATTACTTTCCTGCAGTAACGTTATGTTTTCCAGCTGTTTTATTGACCTCTTTCAGCGGTTGAAAAACACTGATTGATCGAAATTATGTATGGGCCATATATATTTCGGTAAATTGTAGGCTACTGTCTCTTTCAACATACCTGTTCATTCGTGTTTATTAATTTATTTTAGATGACTGGTTCACGTGCAGCAACTGAGGCCGGCGTTACAACAACAACGTCACATCTCGTCACATTTTCAAGCGCCAAAAACGGTATTTATTGTTTGAATTTCGAAATAAAATTGACAAAATCTGTGAGCTGAGAAGTTGTTTCACCATATCAAAAGTTACCTCTCCATTGGAGGAGTCAGTATGTCCTCTTTTTCCTTCGCGATTTTTCTCTGCGTGAGAAAATGGATGTGTGACGTCACTTACCTTGGAGGAATGTCGTGTAAAAAAAAAGTTCCTGCAGTCGTTGACATGTATTTTTTTTTTTAATGATTAGTTATAAACCCCTGTCTTCTTTTTTGTTTTGTTTTGTTTTTTTCCAGTTTATTTGTTCTATATTGTGATTGTTTTCTTCGAAAAAAAAATTCAATAAAACAGTTCCTGCAGTCTTTTGTTGTGGTAGCCTACTTAAAAAGTATTTCGTTAAAAGCTAATATCTTCCTTTGCTTAGAAATTTGAGCATTGTAACTTTGCAGATGTTGTGACCTGACGCATGTTACTTTCATTTACAATTCATCAATGTAACAATGTAGCCTACTGCACTATACAATGTACTATATACAGAAAAAAATAGGGGACTTGTAAGTTACACTTGTATAAACTGTATTGCATTAGAAACAATTTCATCTGCCTAACAGACGATGCTATCTAGGCCATCTCTCAGAACTAACTTCACTTTGTTTGAACAGTTAGTTCACCAAAAAATGAAAATTATGTCATTAATGACTCATTCTCGTGTCGTCCCAAGCCCGTAAGACCTCCATTCATCTTCACAGTTTAAGATATTTTAGATTTAGTCCGAGAGCTTTGAGTCACTAAATGCGGATTGACAACAGAACCAGAAGAGTGCAATGCTGAATAAAGTCGTTGGTTTTGTTATTTTTGGACCAAAATGTGTTTTCGATGCTTCAAAAGATTCTAACTAATCCACTGGTGTCACATGAACTTTGACGATGTCCTTATTTTCTTTCAGTACAAGAACAGTATCATGAATACATTTTTAATGGAGGGACAGAAAGCTCTTGGACTAAATCTAAAATATCTTAAACTGTGTTCTGAAGATGAACTGAGGTATTACGGGCTTGGGACGACATGAGGGTGAGTCATTAATGACATTATTTTCATTTTTTGGGTGAACTAACCCATTAATAATGTTCAACCATTTTGTTTTGTGAATGTTTTCCTTAAAATGTTTGAGCAATATTTTTTTTATTTGACATATTGTTATATGATGGAAAAATGCATTCAGTGTGCCTAAAGTGTTGATAATCTTCACAAGCTTCAAAATACTGCACAAGCATGTGATATATTAAATATTAACAATATTGTAAAATCACCTCAAACATTTACCTGAAGCATATTTTGATATGCCTCAGTCATTCATTCAAAAACAGATGTCAACACTAGCATAACATTTGCCTGATTTTTTATAGCAGGGCAAATGAGTGTAGCACTGAGCATGCACATTCTTAGCATGCATGGCTTTTAGTAGGTTCGGGTAGTGACTAAAAGAGATACAAGCCAAGATAAACAAATTAAATCAAATTAAAAGGCAACAAAAATGCAAGTTTTACAGCCTTACATTGCACATTCTGTAAAGTAAAACAGTACTTCCAGTGATGATCATGAAATAATATTAAATTGCAATTTATTCGAAACTCTGCCCTGAAACATACTTTGTATGTTTTTAATGTTATTAATAATCTTTGGAAAGAACAAGATTCATTTTCCAAGACCAACCTTAAAGATCTTTTTTTTTCTTTCTTAACACAAAGATGTATACTAGGTGAAGATTCTTCAGTACATAAGAAAACGCTAAATGTGAATAACAGATGTATTCCTGAGCAAAACTGTTCCTTTATGCTCACACATTTATGTTGAGCATGTACCACCGAAATGTGAAGATGTTGACAAATGAAACATTTATTGAGCCGTAAATCTTTATTTGCTCATTACATGTTCATTCCACAGACAGTGGAGAGTGGCCGTTGTGGAGCTCGGTGACATTCTCACTATTTCAACACCCTCCTTCCTGCTGAATAGCTTAGGGCTTGTCATGTAACTGGAGATCCCCAGTGCTGTATTTTTGGCATGTCCACCATGTGTGCTAGCAGTAAGTTAAATGATGGTGCCAAGTGGCAGTTCTGCATGCCGCTGTGTTATATGGTGTATATTTACAGGCTTAGTTCCAACCCACAATTTAATCTGGCATGTTCCAACAACAGTCATCAAAAGCATTTTAATAGGCTCAGACAGTTTACAACTGATGGCACATTCATTGGTCTTTTAATTGACTTATTGATGCAAGAAATAGATACACAGGTTTTTATTTGCGCTAATTGATTTTTAACATATATTGACATTTGATTGTGTAAAATCTATATGCGCACATACTGATCCCTTGACAACTTGTAGGAATGACTTAGAGGAAGTTGTTTGTGCCTTAAGCAACCAATTAAATTCTGACAGATATGGATAGAAATACAATTATGTGTGTACTTTGCACTCTTACACACCGTCTACAACCTAATGAACTCAAAAGTCTTCAGTTAACTCTGTGGAATGATTTCAAAATAAAATTCATAGTCAGAAATCAGGAAACTCAAGAAAACATATCAAATGGTAAACGTTGCCGATGGAACTCTTCTGTAGATTTATAGCATTGGGCAAATGCTTGATTGTCAGCAACCTAGATACTGCTATTTTAAAGTATTTTGTCATTTTATGGATGCTTGAATTGTCACTCCATTCTATAAGTAACTGAGTCCGAGAAATATTTGAATCATACAAAGATAATAGAACATAATACTGGCCCATTTGGTAACATATTCCTGTTTTTACCATGAATAGTGTAACTGAGACATGTCATTTGATTACTGCTCCTGACCAAGGTGATGAAAGCTGTGGAACACATCCAAAAATAGTCAAGGTACAGCTTGTAGAGGTAAGAAGAAACCTATTTCCATACTTCTGATCACCTCCAAGGAGGACCAAAGAAGGAAGGCTTTGGGTTACATAACTGCCACACGTGCTGCACAAGCAGTGTCGTTGTGTGAAGCACAGGACACAGAATCTGGTGTGAACTCTATAACTTTAAATAGCACCATCTATAGGATGTGACAATGAAGCATACTCGGCTGCATGACGCTGAGAGTTATGCTTACCTAATTATTCATTAGAGATCACCATTTCAGTGTCCTCTTGTTAAATATATTTACATGATTGTATTGTGTTATTGGTACACATTTAGTTAAACAGTCTCTCAAAATCAAACAGATTGTCCTGCCGTTGTATGACACCAGCCTCAGTATGAAACCCTTTTCAAACAATTTTATTCCAGCCTGAAAAAGAGTGAACTGGTCTGATCTCTCTTCAGTCTGTCAGTACTTACTGGTAATAAATCTTTTTTAGAATTCAGATGGAGCACAAATTATGTATTGCATAATGGTCAAATAATTTACGTTACCAAAGTAACATCTATTTAGCTAGCTGTCTGCACAGTGATGTTTGACATTTGGTTATGGTTCAAAATATGATGAATATTCTCTTGCAACGTCAGTATTTACAAATCCTTGGTTAACCATCAAAAACAAAAGGTTTGGAAAACACATTCAATACATTTATTGGGCATGTAAACCAGTAACTAAGTTACTACTTTGCTGGCAACTGCTTATCCATCATGTGAATAGGGATGACAATCTCTCCAGGGAGACTGGTTTTAGAGCCAGGTAATGGGGCCTCAACTGAGAGAATACCATCTGGAGACAGCATGGAGTTGATCAATTTTAGGTCTAAGTCAACTGGAAGCCTAATGAATTGCACAGGGAAAATGAAACCAGCCATGAGTACTAATAATGGAGTAACGCATTACATTATTTAAATCTGAATTATGTGATGCAAAAATACAGTATCATTTCCAGTTCGGTTCAGCTTGGACAAATCATTTATGTAATTATCTTCATTTTAAAATACAGTACTAGCTAATATGAGACCACAAATCAACAACAAAATAAAACAAAAGCTCCCTTACTTGTATTTTCTTGTAAAGCTTCTTGAGATCAATTTGTGATTATCATGCCTTTCCTCGTGATTACCTATGATTGTAAACAGATATTAAAGTAACATGCCTATACCATCTGAATGAAATGTCATTTGCAGAATGTGGTTGTCATATGTGCTATTTTTAGCAACATATATATGCAGTGCATTATAAATAGACCAAAGCCAAACATATCAAGGTCATCCTACCTGTTATCTCCAAATATCCCTCCTTGGTTTTGATGCTTATATCCTCTGGAGAATATGGACTGACATCTAGACAGACTTTCCAGTTTTGCCATCCTTTCATTTGTTCACACACGGATTCAGAATCCCGTCCAAAACATGATTTAGGAGGAATATCCATGCACAAAGAGCTGAATAGATGTGAACGCATAGATCCTGGCCAGGTTGATGTGGCTAATCTTTTCCTGGCTGAATCTATCCAGCTAACCTCATCAGGCTCAAGGAAACACGGAAGGTCGGTGTTTTGCTTGAAAGGGTTTTTTTGCGTTCCCTCCTGAAGAGGGTCCCAGCAACTATTACGGTAAAACAAAGGACGAGGCATCTTAAAACTTAATTTCTAAACCATTTGTTTTGGAGCTTTGAATATCTTATTCTGATATAGCACCAGTAAAGCTGACATGCAGACTAGCAAAAAGCTACAGAAAGTTGCCACTCACTTCTTTTATACTGTTCGTGTCTATTAAATATTCATCCCAAATTATCCAGTCCCAAAAGTTAACAAAGAGGCTTGGCCAATCTTTCACCTCTGTGTTACAATCTGACATACACAGAATGATGCCATCCTTTCTGTATAAAGAACTAAAGGGGTAATGGCAAATTCTTGGCACATGACAATGGACACACTGGCATTAGTGTTGTTTTATTAATGGCCTCTGTAGTCTGGTCACATCTTAGTGCTTTTCTTTTACTATGGTAACGGATGCTGTTGTACAATAGTATGCACTTACAGTCTTTATCAAAGCTCTAGAGAATTCTTGTAAACAACTTTTAGAGTCAGATATAGTATAGATACATTAAATTGCTCAGATTCTATGCTAAATTAAGCCAGAAGCTGAACGATCATTTTAAATGTTTTAACACAGGGGAAAACAGAGCCAGATATTATTTAACTTTCTTTAATGACAAATCATTAGGATTAAGCATATTTAACTTCATAAATGCTCAGGATAATTACATAGAGAAATCATTTACACAAACATCTTTTATTCTCTCTTCTCCATTACACTCTACAGAAGAACCCTCCTTCAACTACATTACTGTGCATCTTATTTCATAAGTGACTTGAAATTTAAATGGTTGATCTGAATGGGCTGGAAGACAAAGGGCTGTGTTCAGTTGAAAAGTCAGAAAGAAAGGCTACAACAGATATACAGTGGGAATGCAAACAAAATAGAAAAAAATGTTTACGGGCACATTTCAATGTAGTAGAATGCTGATAGCAACTCAACAGTGCTTGTGTTTCTCTGGCTCAGCAGCACTGGATCAGTGGGTGTATACTGAAGTAAATATATGAAAAGCATGCATTATTTGGTGCATTTATGTTAATAAAACAAAGCCTTGCAATGCATTGACATAATTTGAAATCTATTACTATTTGAAGACACTATTTGAAATCTTTAAGAAATGTGATCCATGTATTGCCAAACATTTAAGAAATATTCATAGTTCTGTACCAGCAGTGCTAAAGTTTCTCAGGCAAAAGGATTTCCCCCAAATGGGTCCCCAAAAGCATCTGCGAGAGCAGTAGTCTGAGTGGCTGGAGTGCTCTGTGAAAAACAAACAAAAACATAAGACAACGAAACCCATACACAATATAAATACATTAAAAAGAGAAAAATCAAATTTGCAATCCCAAAAACACAGTATAAACGCATGGCGTCAGTGTCAAACAAAAACTGCACATACTGTATTTATAGGTGGTGCTCCAAAAGGGTTAGTTCCAAAAGTGTCATCAAAAAGGTTTGAGGCTGCAGGGACTAGATTTGGAGTGAAGGTAGCATCCAATAGTCCTGCGGCTGGGACTGGAGTCAGACTGGAAACAGTTGCAGGGGACTGCTGAGGAGCAAGTTTGGAAGTCCCTGGACACAAAATGGGGAATTGTAATGATCAAACTATCATAATCACTACGCTGCATGTCTTGATCACAAGTAGCAGCTGATAATTAAATGTGTACCATTTGAGTTCACGGAGATTTGGTTTATGTCAAAATCATCATGATCTGCCACCTCCTGAGCCAGGCCAACCTTACTGGAAAAGTACTGGTCAAATGAGCCATTGGTGTTTGGAACAGATTCTTGTTCTGCTTTCTGGGGCTTAACCATCTGGAAATTTTTGAACATGTCTTTTCCAGTCTTCTTCTCCTTCTCCCCAAGGGGGTCCAAAGCTGTAAAGGCACTTTTGACCACTGGGGGTTCCTCTTTCACTGGAGGACGTGGTGGAGGGCGAGGAGGAACAACTGCACCCTGCTGCACACCCATAATTGCATTAGGAGGCATCATGGGAGCAAATTGGTTTGCTTGGAAAGGACTGACCACAGGACAAGCGGTGGGCCAGGCCCCAACAGGTGCTGCTATTCCCGGTTGACCCCAGGGTTGTGAGGCCGCCGATGGACCAAAAGCCAAAGCTCCTTGCTGCCCCCATGCAGGTGCAGGCGGGCCTCCAAAAGCAGATGGTTGAGGAAGAGGATTTGGTTGTCCTGGAACCGTTACTTGAGGAAAACCGCTCTGAGGAGGAAACATTGTGGGTGTTTGACCCCATAGAGATGGAGCTGTCCCAGGAGTTTGATTGACAGAAGTAGGGCCTAGAGACAATGAACCTACAGAGAAAAACCAAAAAGCAACAAAATAAATCTAAATCATGCACAGCAGACCCCAGGGGGCACTACAAGAGAAAATAAAGATCTACAATGACACATACTGTATATTAATTTACACTAAATGCAGATTTTTTTTTTTTACATTGCTTGGATAACACCACACTTGATAGTTTTCTTCACACCGTATAAATGTTAGTTCTTCATACAGGGAAAAATAAAACTGAAGTAAAAAACAAAAACAAATGTAATTATTAGATCAACCAATTCAGTTATACTAGTAAAGCATGCATTATACCAAGAGCATTGATGGTGGAGGAAGGCGTGTTGTTGAATAAATCCGCTGGAATGGATGAATTCTGATTCGAGGTCTGAGACTCCTGGGTTGGTGGAGCAAAGAGTTCAGCTCCAAACATGTCATTTCCAGGTGACTGTGGAGGCACAGTGATTTAAAATATTTTTAGTACTCTGCAATTAAGCAAAATTACAGTGAATGACATTCATGTAATAGCTATTCAGAAAAATAGATATGTGGAATGGTGCCACTGAGAAAGAGACCGATTTTAAATCACCAAAGGTGTCAAGTTTGATACACATACACCATATATCTGTAGATGGTTTACTTGAATACATTTTCCCGTTGCACAATTAAACTAAGGTACGAAGCATGCAGTTAGTCCTAGTATTACTTTCAGGGATTCCCATGACATTGTTGTGTACATACACAATTAAGTTAGGTTTAAATAAAAGAAATTAAAACAAACCATTTTGTGTGGATGCATCTAGCTTCTACAATTGACTAGAGAAAAAGGACCAGTCTATTAGCATAAAACTTGGTAGCTTTCTTTCTCAGCAAAAAGTATAATCAATTTAAGACACTGCAGTACATGGGCAACAATGCCATGTCCCTCAACACAAGTTAATAATGTGAGAGTTTCCATTCAATTTTTCCAATGTGAATATATATAATAAAAAAAAAACACATCAACCTAAACCATCTATCAGTGTGAGTGAGTTGAGACCACAAGGACTTTTTACAAATCATAATCATTTAAACATCCATTCTTTCTAAAGCCTCAAAGCATTTAGACAAAGTGAACATCTTTACATTCAAGTAAAGATGCACACTTTTATCATTTTAAAATACTGATTACATCATGCCATTTATGCAATAAAACACAGCCCTTATAGTCCCTCTCAATGGAATGTGAAGTAATACAGACAGAGAGCTTTGTAGGGGGGGTTCTCTTGCCACATGTTCACCTTCCCTCTCCTCCGCATGCATCTGGACCTCGAACTTTGGGGTGGGGGGCAAAGGACCATCAAGCCTCCATTTTGAACAGAAGGTGGCGTGATGGTTTGAAACAATGCCACTGATTGACTTGATTCATTACACAAGAGAGGACTTTGGAAGACAGGAGGACCTGATTTGGATACCCCGTTTAAGATAGACGGGTTATTCATTGAGGTGCTCAAAAAAGGATTCTGGCTGAAGAGGGAATTGCTGTCACTGTTCAGATTGCTTAAAGGAAACAGCTTTAATTGTGCATTTGGACTTTCATGGGACAACTGGGCACCGGACAATCCATTAAACTGCTGACTGTGTGAAGTGGAGTCTTTACTCAGGCTTTGCTGCAAGTCTGGCCCATTTAAGAGGAAACTAGAAATATCTGACTTGTTATTGGAAGAAAACATTGAATCTGAAACATGCGTGAAATCATTCAAGGGAGAAAAGGGATCATCACTGAAGGGATCGGAACTAGGAGTTGGGAAAAGATCTGATGTAAAGGAAACCGGTTTGTCGTCTGATTTATTGCAGAGAGGAGATGGGTAGCAGATGACAGGATTTTCTTGTTTGCCATCAATCAAAGCAAAGTCAAGCAGAAGAACACTCTCAGGCTGGTTTTAGAAGGGAACAAAATAATGATAATTGTCAAATAGACCATGAAACATACTGAAAGAAAATAGGAAGGTAGTTATAGCATCATATAACATGAAAGTTTCCATAGGAAGCGTCTTAAAACACTAGTAATTGAAGTGCTCTTTTCCCATTTAATGGGCTTGGGTGCCATCTACTGGCCAATGGGACTTTCCCCAACAGCATTTAGCAGTAAAAAAAAAAAGAACTTGGTCATGAAAAAGCAAACGCTTGAGACCTTTAAATGAGAAAAGAGGGCTGACGGATGACTGTTAGATGTTAACAGAAGATACTAGCAAATACTTTAGTATGTTAAGAACTCAAAAGGACAGAAGATTATATTTAGTGAAGAAATAAATAAGGCAAGAAATCTAGCCACGTGCATTCTAAAGATGTATGGAAGCACATAGGTAGCAATATTCAATTTGAAATGTAATATGCAAAATGACAATGCAATATGTAAAATGGCATTGCATTCTGTATTTAAATTTACATCACCATCCTAGCAATGTTTGGTGCAAAATGAAATTACATAATTTACATTTGCCTTTTCATACACTAGTTTTAATATGCATATTGAAACGCTTTATAAGTGGCAAAATTAACATTAAAATGCATTACAGAAATGATTAGATATGTGTAACATGTTCAAGCAAAAACTCTGGCAAAATGATCATTCAAATGTTATTTTTCTTAATTACATTTACACACAGCCAAGACACTTGCAATTGCATTTTCATGAAATGTCCCGCAATGAATGTAGCAAAACTCAACATGCACATCGAAAATGCATTCTGAGCCGATACCACCCCCTCCTGGCCTGTCAATCACTACATCAAGGTGGGGCTCGGCAACAACAGGTAAACATAACATGTTATGGCTATGTTACGTGTTTTGAGCTGTTGAAAAACAAAAATACTACAACTCAAATTGAACATTGCTACCCATGTGCTTCCATAAAATCTGGGAATATTTGTTAAAGGAATTATTTAATAAATTACTTAAAACATGTCAACAGCAGAACCACTGCCAAATGTATACTGCAGGGTCATTACCGTAGGAGAGTGAATGTCAGGTGGAGTGGACATATTGCCAAACAGGTCCATCTGCTCTACGGTCTGAGAATAACAAAACATGACACCACTAGGTTATTTGAGGATTCCAAAGTCCATTTGGAGGTTGTTGTTTTCTCTTTTTTTCCACAATTTCTTATTTGTATGAAATTGCCATTTTGTATAAAAGCACTTACTTTTACAGCATTTTCTTGTCCATCCAGGGTGAGTAAAGCACCACCACCACCATTCTGATGACCAAACATTATAGGGTTAGTTCACCCAAAAACTGTAATTCTGTCATTAATGACTCACCCTCATATGATTCCAAACCCGTAAAACCTTTGTTCATCTTCGGAACCCAAATGAAAATAGGTTTGATTAAATTTAAGAGCTTTCTGTCCCTCCATAGACAGCAACGTCATTGCAACTTCAAGGCCCAGAAAGGTATTAGAAACATTGTTAAAGGTTCTATATGTAACTTCTAAAATTAATCCTTTTTATTGCCTGTGTGTGAAGGGGTCATTGAAAGAAAAGTGTGAACACACAGATCAACATGGCAGAGCGTTTGCATTATAGAGAGACCTCCGCTATTTTTATTGTGATAAATTACACTTATAAAACAAGTTTTCAGATATCCTGAAATAATCGTAAACTAATGAAATAGCAAGGTGAACCACAACATATGAGACATGAAATGAATACAAAAGACTGTTCCAGAATAACAAAAAGTAGGTGCTTTAGAGTGTAACTTATTTTATGTACTAGATTCACTGTCTAACGTCACTCATCCCACTACTATCGTATTGTTTATAATACACATTTCCAGACATGTTCAGTAACGTTACTTCCTAAAATCGCACTGTTACTCTTAAATTGTTCAGTCTAGTTCACTAACCGTTTTCGTTGACATTGCTGACTGTGAAAGATACACGAATAGCTAGTGAAACACCTAAAGCTAGATAACAGTAACACCACAAATGTAACGTTATCATGGTACGAGCATGGAGCATTAGGATTTCCACAAATTGTAGTCGCTTCATAATATTAAGATTCCAATGCTCTCAGATTTAATCAAAAACATCTTCGTTTGTGTTCGAAGATGAACGAAGGTCTAAGAGAACTTTCAGTTTTGGGTGAACTAATCCTTTAAGACATGAATGAAAGATTACATTAAAACATCACCCAAAAATGGTTCAAACCCACCTCAATCACAGCACCATTTCCTTCACCCTGCAAAGTATTAAAGGGTTCAGTCAGAAAAGTAAAATTAATCGAACAATAGGAAAAAAGGTTAAAAATGTTTATGAAAACATGTTTTCTCAAAACTACAGTTTATGAAAAACTGCATATTCAGTTTGAAAAGCAGTCAACCATAGAGAGCTGTTATAAAAAAAAAATAAGTCTTGAGTACTCAAAATAGCTTTGTTCACCAATAGACAAATCTCTAGACAAGCCTACAATCTTACTGCATGAAATCTGTACTACCAAACTCATACCTCATATTTTAGACAAAAGTAATAAAAAAAACCTAAATAAAATGTAAATGCTTTCGTTTTAAAGTATTAAAATTATATTCACATCACCTTCAGTGGATCAGCCTCTTTCTTCTTCATATTGAAGATTAGTTGAAACAGATCCTTCAAATCAGTGACCAGAGACTCAGCCTGAAAGAGAGGAATTGACAACAGAATACATGAGTGCTCTGCTTACACTGGAGATAACATTCCATCCACATTGTAATATTTTTTATTTAATATTGTGTCTTATCTAAGTGACACCCAAAAGAATGGCAAAATAATTATTTTACACCAGGTTTCAAACATAGCCTTCCATTATTCAGAATTCTGTGTTTGAACAAACACCGACCTGCTGAGCTGTTTTAACAGCAAAAAACTGGTGCTGCCCCTCTGCCCCGCAAACATATCCAAAGGCCCGGTTATCAGTGACATCACGAGCAATGAAAGAGATCTTATTTACCACATGTTCATGCTCGATCACCTGAGAGAGAGAGCAAGATGATATTACTGGTCATGTCATAAATCTCTGACTTTATAGCATGCTATTAGTTTCACAAATCATCTTAAAAGGGTTAGTTCAACCAAAAATGAAAATGTCATGAATGACTCACCCTCAGGCCCGTAAGACCTCCGTTCATCTTTGGTACACAGTTTAAGATATTTAAGATTTAGTCCGAGAGCTTTCTGTCCTTTCATTGAAAAGTACGATATACTGTACTTGTCCAGAAAGGAAATAAAGACATCAAAGTAGTCTATGTGACACCAGTGGGTTAGTTAGGCACCCCACACACTACAATTTTCAGCATTGCATTGTCTTCCGGTTCTGTCGTCAAGCCGCGTTCAGTGATGCCGATGATGTAAGGCACTGCTGATGTATTAACTGGTGAGATTGAGCTTGTTTAAAGTCCGAGGGAAATGCACTCTGTAAACAAAACAAGCTTTACAAACATGTCTAAGGATTTCGACACAGAGGAAGACTGGCATTTTTTTGCCCAGCCATATTTATTTGAACCCGAATACACAGACCCACCAGATACACATCAGCAGCGTCACTGAATGCACGTTGACAACAGAACAGGAAGACAATACAATGCTGAACTAAGTCATCGTTTGTTATTTTTTTGAACCAAAATGTATTTTAAACGCTTCCAAACATTCTAACAAACCTACTGGGGTCACATGGACTACTTTGATGATGTCGATTTCCTTTCTACAAGGACAGTACCATGTATACATTTTCATGGAGGGACAGAAAACGTATACATGGTACAAATCTCCATAAACACCTCTAGACTAAATCTAAAATATTTTAAACTGTGTTCCGTAGATGAACAGAGGTCTTACGAGCTTGGGACGATATGAGTCATTAATGAAATAATTTTTGGGTGAACTAACCCATTCAAGGAGTAGCTCACTTTTGGAAAAAAAAAAACTTTTGCTGCTAATTTACTTACCCTCATGTCATCCAAGATGTCTATGTCATTCTTTCTTCAGTCGAAAAGAAATAAAGGTTTTTGATGAAAACATTCCAGGATTTTTCTCCATATACTGTAATGCACCTTACTGGTAATCAAACGATTGAAGGTCCAAAAGACAGTTTCAGTGCAAACTGTTCAAAGGGCTTTAAACGATTTCACGCGATGAATAAGGGTTTAATCAAGCGAAATGATAGTTAATTTAAAAAAACACAACAACAAAGTTTAAGTTTTATAAGCTCAAATGCTCGCCTTAGGCTCTGTTCTGTGATGTTTGTTCATGACTCTTCTGTTCGAACTCGTTCATCAAAATGAACAAATCTTTTTCCGAGTCAATCTTTTTCAGAGTTCGTTTCGTTCATTGAATGAACCAAATGACTCGGAAAAAGATTTGTTCATTTTGATGAACGAGCTCGAATATGAGTCACAAATGTGCATCGCAGTACAGAGCAAGGCGAGCATTTGAGCTTATAAAACTTGCATATATATATATATATTTTTAAATGAGCGAGGTTTCGCTTGATAAGACCCTTATTCATCATCTGGAATTGTTTAAAGCTCTTTGAACAGTTTGCAGTTTGTACTGCAAGTGTCTTTTGGACAAAGTGCATTATATTAAAGTGCATTATATGGAGAAAAATACTGGAATGTTTTCAAAAACCTTTAATTTCTTTTCGACTGAAGAAAGAATGACATGGATATCTTGGATGACATGGGGGTGAGTAAATTATCAGAAAAAGTTTTCAAAAGTGAACTACTCCTTTAAGCATCCACAAAACTACTCACCCCAGTTCTCTCATCAACAATTTTAATTCCAGTTAGAGAGATGTTGACCCATATTCTTTGCTTGTGCTTGCCTTGAGAACGAGCAGCTATTGCCATGCCCTGTACACAAACAAAAGCGGAGTATAGTTCCTTCCAACAATAACTGTACAATTCACCTCAAACCCTGCTACTATTAAATCTCAGCTTAAAATAAAGCCATTACAATACACTGTAAGATCTGAAGGACTTACTATCTCTCTCTCTCATTCATACACGCATACATAGAAGGAGAAAATCTTACCAATTAATTGTCATTAAAGTGAAATTACTGAACTTAAATATACAAGCTTGATAAAAATATTCATTCCAGAAGAAATCTTCAGATGGACTTTAGCGGATTTTGCATCTGAACTCTTCATTCTATTCTAGTCACACCAACAACAACAGAAATAAAGCCATCTTGAATAGGCACCTTCAGTTTCATCATGGAATCCTGACACATTTTATCCCCTCTTGCATCTGAGACATCATCCACACCAATAAGCTTGGCTTTGTATCTCACTCCATCACCCTGAAACCTGGCGAGCAGAAACTCATCTGTCTTCTCTGGGACTGTGGAGGAACAGGATAAGCATGCGCACATGCATTACACACACAAAGAGAGGGGAAAAAAATATTTGCATGCGTTTGGTGGCAACCACGCATTTAATTTTTTTTTTAAAGGTGCCAGACTATACTTTTTCTCCTTTCCCTCCAGAATGAAGTTCTGGTCACAGGTGCAGTGGGTGTTGTTGCAGATGTTGGCTCAGTGGTTGATGCTGGTTCTGCTGGTACCACAGTAATTGGCTCAGCATCAGATGGTTGCGACATGTTGGGTGCTTCGTTACAGGAGAATGGAAGCGAAAGAGGGGACAAAACCAGAAAGAGGCAAAAAAAAAAAATTCCAGGTAGGATATTCAGCAAGCACACATTCTCAGCACTGCGCCTGGACCAAGAAAAAAGAAAAAACAAGATGAATGAAATTGATCATTGAGAACATTGAAATGTGATGTAGCTCTTTTATTCATGACACTCAGTCAGTTGATTTTTTTGCTTATTCAAATTTGAAGGGGTGGTTCAGAACTGCATGTCAGGCCTCATTTCCAAGTTAGCCTTAGTGTTATTTAACAAATATAACAGACATTTACATCGATAGTCTGGCTTTTGGTGCACAAACTGTTTTTAATGTCAGGCAAACGGTTAACACTAGCCTAGCACCGGCAAACTATGCAACTGGGAAAACTGACTCCACTGATAAATAACAAAGGCTAGCTCAAAAATGTTAACCCGAAAAAGGCCCGATGTCCAAAATCCTGAACTACTCCTTTAACAAGAACCATGGGTCTACATGTACAAGCAACTAAATTGTTTAAATTCAGAAGGCATCACACACAGTACACATCAAGAAATGTAAAACTCTGCCAACAAATTTTACTTGGGCCATAGATTCTATTAGTGACAAAAAGACAGGAAGGAGAGGAAACAGCATAAGCAAAAAAAAACTTCCTGCTTAATGGACAAAAACAGTGGGGGGAAAAGTGCCAAATAAGTTTTCCCATTCCTGAAAAAAGTAACCTTAAGAAACAAAATGGATAATGAAGAAATCATCATTAACTAATTTATAAAGAAAAGGCTGTTCATCTCAGTCTCACACATACAAGGTCCCCCAACAGATGGATAAACATCTCCACAGATATTAATCAATTATAGTGAAAAGTCTCATTCAACAAGATGACCAAATATTCTGAAAGACATACCTTATGAGCAACCAATAATGTTTAGCTGCGTATTTTTCAGCAGAAAGAGGAAAAAGCAAGCAAGAGCAAAGGTGGGCAGACCAAAGGTTGAGCAATTAAATCTGTTAATCCTTTTCCAGCAGCTCATCAGCCCAAAAAAAAAACACAGCTCTAATCCCATGATTCTCAAGATTACCCAAATGTTCTCATTTCAGAGCAGGTTTTGGGGCAGAATTACTTCTCCCGGTTTAAATTTGAGAAGAAAATCTGTCTGATGCACTCAGATTATCTGTTCTTTATCTTACATGAAGATGTCATGACCAATATTTAGCGCAAGCTTATGAGTTTACATAATCAATGCAGCAGGAGCCCAAAGCAGTAACAAGATGACAAAATGGAGCAGAAAATATATCAGGGTCCATTCCAATTATGTCCACACAGATTATGAAAGAAAATTGCCATCATAAAAGCATTAAGGTTTTATAAAACCCAAGTTGTATTATTAGGTCATATGACCATGAGCATCTTTTTGACCTTTACAACAGGAAAAGAAAAAAGAAACTATTATAATGCCTAAGGGATGAAATACTACTTTAAATGAGAATTCAGACAAATTTACTTCACAAATCAAGTACGTTTCAAGACAAGAGTAATGACAAAACTGGTAGAAAAGTCATGTTTTATGACACTAAACAGCTGACAAAGGCAGATATATGAGAAGTTTATCAGCTGAGTTTTGATTATCAAGAGTGGAAAACAGTGGCAGAATGGCTGTAAAAATTCTCATTACTGCATATCCAGGGTCATACAGTGCATAATAGCCTGTAATACATGCAACCATAAAACCATAAAAGAGTGGCAAGCAAAATGAAGATTCAGTGTTTTCTGCTTTACAAGCACCCAAGCAGGTAATCTCCATGCTTTCAAACAAGCACAAGCACATAATAAAATGGTGATAAAAAGTTCACTTTTTTTCTAGCTGTGAAACACAGGCATAAAAGTTACTTTTAAACAAGGATTATGACGGGCAACAGAACTCATATTCATACAAAATCACAATGCACATGCATCAAACATCTTACAGCTGATCAGAGAAGGGAAAAAAAGGCATCTAGCTAAAAATATCACAGCACACTATGAACAATATTAAACAGAACTTTCTTCTGCCTGCCAATTCGTAAATGTTGTTTAGTTTCTCAATTTAAGTCATAAATGTAATTGAGAAGTCAAGAAAATTGATATATTTTTTTCCATCTGAATGCACAGATGCTTCAGAAATTCTGTGATAGCCTGAATGACTGAGAATATTCTGAGATCTTGTGACCATCTACACATTAACCTAGATAGGCCAGGTAGACAAGATGGAGGACCAAGCTCAGAAAATGAGCTCTCTGAATTCTAACTTATTTAGTTGTTTTTAATTTAGAACTTCCTCCTGGCTGTTTTTAGAACTTCTGAGGTCCATCATCTGAGACTGGGATATCATTATGTTAAAAACTGAACACCTTTCAGTAATATAGAAATTCCTATAATTTCTTGTTTATACCATGAGGACTAGTCTCATGGCCCTGGCTGTTCAGTAACTTAAATGAACCCAAAAGTCACAACAGTTAAGTTTCATTAAAACAGAGGATTCAGCAACAGTGGAGGGTGTTCATAAACTGAGGCAAAATTCCACCTCAGCAGTATCACAAGCATGCACAAGTTAACCTTTGGGGGGGGGGGGGGGGTTAGCAAATGACACCTATGAACTTGGGAAGGCAAATTATAACTTGATTGTAATTCTTCCTGGTTGAGACATTCTGAAAACAAAGCACAGATTTTAATACCTGAGAAAATGCATGTTAGGCTTGCTAGGCTACTACACTACTATTATAATTATTTTTATATTTCACCTAGTAAACTACTAAAAATGTAGCATATAATTGTGTGTATTCAGTATTTTCCCCTTTTTAAACAATTCATGGTTTCCCTTCATTTGGATGGTCCCTTTAAGATATTAAGTTGACTATTGCACCTACATCTCTACTAACTCTCACTAGAGTGTTAGTAGAGTATTAGTAGACTGGTAGGGTTAGGGATAGAATAAATAGTAGGCTACTTGACATGTAGTTGCAAAGTTACTTAGATCTGAACTTCTGTTGGAGGAGCATCACAATGAAGAGCGGGCAGACAGTCAACTAATACACTAGTGAGTTATGTAGTTGCAAAGTTACTTAGTCGACAGAATATGAATGTTCAAAAGGGAAAACAAAATAAAGTGTTACCCAATTCACTTGTTAAAAAAGTTGACGCTCTTAAATGACACGTGGTCAAATTCAAAATCTTCTGTAATCATGTCAAGTAATTGATATATTTTTGAAATAAAATTACCATTGAAACGTTTCCTTAACAATGCCATCAAGTTAAACACCAACACATGCCGAACTGACAGTCAACTATCAAAACGCCACAGGTAGGCTAACTAGACGATGCCGCGCAAGAGCCTTTGTAACTTACCGCAATGATGCATTCTTGAACTCCACACCTGAAAAACTGATAACAAACTCAAATCAATTCTGATGAGCGCCGTGGAAAGTTTGAATGAGTATGAAACCCAAACCACTCTTACTCCAAACAGGCGGTCCTCCTCCTCAAACTGCTCACTCGCCACCGAGTGCCACACTGGCGGAGACTTGAGCGCCTCCCACATGTAGGCTACCGCGCACCTTATCTTGACCTTTATAACAATGCTGCTAATACCACTGATTGATTAACCTTGAATTGAACATTGTTTTTAAATTAATCTCTCTTGAAAGATTTATTAAAGTGACAGTTTAGGCCCGCATTTAGCCTAGAAATAGAAATGTGCAGATTTCCATTGCATTAAGCCATGGAGCAATAATATGAAAGCCAGTAAAGAAATGTAGCTCTCTGTTCATCCTTCCTTCCTCACTACCCTTTCTCTGCGGACACTGCTGACATGCAGTATAAGAGCTTGCCAAAGGGAGAAAGGGTTTAAAAGAGATGAGAAAATTAACAAAGGTCAATGCAGTCTCTTTTTTTTTAAAGGAAGTGTTGGCTATTGAAACAAAACAACACAACTATCAGTTATCTCAGGGCAACACGTCCTGATGGACTTGACGGACAAGACAACTGAGGACTTTCGGCTCAATGTGCCATATATAAACAACCATGGCATTTATTTTTCTGTTTTATTACTGATATGTGAATCTTTTAAAGGGGAATAATGATTATTTAGGCCAGGGCCTTTCACTCAAACATTTGAGCTGAGCATGTACGTGTGACAGATGTCATCATTCAGGAATCATGTTTGATTTATCATTTGAGATTTTCCTCGTTTTCCATAAAACGTATTTGGCTGGCAATATCCGTTGTAAGAGTTGCACACAAGAGCTGGTGTGTGGTATGTGTCAAAGATTTCACTTACTCAGCTTCCTGCAGGGAAGAGCAGAAGGCCGCTTTTCCATACCGATTTTAGTATATTTGCATTGTCCAGGGATAAGAACCAGAATCTATTTACTAAATTCTGACAGCTCTGAATGTAAAGTTTGCATCAGAAATGAACTAAGTGCCATGCTTTCCTAAGATATGTGCATATGAAGTCCTAAACTAAAAAGATAATTCTGATCATTTTAAATAATTATAATAATAATAATGTTGTAGGATTGAATAATAGTGGGATTTACAGTAGACAAAGTATTACAGGTCTAGATGTTTTAGTTTTTAAGGCTGCAAACACAGTCCTTCACCAATCATCCCCCAGATGTGCTGAAGAATTGAGAGATGTCTAACGTTTTTGAATTGCAATTGGACTAATCTTCCAGTAATAGTGCCCCAAAAACAGGAAAAGAGGAGAGGAGTGCAGTTCATGTCCGATCCACCTTCCTGAGTGAGCCGAGGGGAAGCGTCTGAAACATTAAAAAGTGGTGTTCTCAGCACATAGCTGTGTTACAGGACAGGATCTATGTTCACTTTGACAGGTCAAAGTTCCTCTTTGACCCTGCACAAAGAGCTGTATTGTGGCAGGGTTGAATTTGATGAGTGGAGAAGGCAGCTGACTTAGCACAATTTGCTGATGGGTAACTTTGTTAAAAAATGTTAACACTTATAAAATAAAATAGATGTGTTTATGATTTATATGAAAGGTTTCAAATAGAAGTAATAATAATGTGTAACAAGATCCTTATGGGATTGTGCATTAAAGGGATAGGTCACCCAAAAATTAAATCTCATGATTTACAAACCCTCAAGTTATCCTAGGTGTGTATGACATTTTTCTTTCAGACGAATACAAGATGAGTTATATTAAAAAATGTAATTTAATTTTTTTGGTGAACTTTCCCTTTAAGATTAACTTGAAAAAAAACCAAACAAACAAACTCTGGACTTCTGCTTCTGATATGTCAATAGAATTTGTTTGAGATTTCAGCATGTTTGTGAAATCAAGGCTCTCGTGGTCAGAAAAACCTAGTTTAAACTAAAGTGCGAAAACATAGGAATCACTTAACTAGTTTTATATAATTTGTTGTATTTTCAAAAATAAATACAATTTGAAATATATAATAGAAATAGAACACTCAAGGATTGGGTAACATTTAAATATTTTATTTGGAGATTTATTTGCACATTCCTCATCTGTCAAGAAGTATAAAAATACTCTTACTGTTGTTTAATATTATATAGCTTAAAAGAAGAAATGTTATATAGGAAAATATTGATTCTGTGACGTACAAAAATTCCGGTAAAAAGCAACTAAATACATTAAGTCGTTAACATTAGACAGTTGCGGTAAATGCTGTGGCGTCACATGATTTAAGGGAAAGCACAGTGATTTACACAAAACTTTTGGAGACAAACATTTCCAAATCTCTTCAACTCCAAAAAGGCTTAATTATTAACGTTAAATCAATGCTTAAATACAAGTGTACACATTTCAACACACAATCAGAGGACTGTCCAAAGCTTCACCATGAAGGCTTTAGCGGCTCTATGTGTAACTATTTGCCTTTTTTATCAGGCTAATGGAAAAAGCATTACAGACCACATGTAAGTATGCACAATTTCATCAAAATGGAGTTGGAATTGTAAGTTATTATTATAATGGTGATCATTGTCTTTCTCAAAGGCGAGGGCCCAGACGGGAGGTGCGGGACATTAATGATCCTGCATCAATCGACTGCAAAATGAGTGCCTGGACCCCGTGGAAATCCTGTGACCCGTGCACTAATACCACGGTACTGGAGTAACTTTTTTTCTTTGTCACTTTCTCTATAAATAATGTTGTTTAAAAATTGTCATCTGAAATCATTCTGAATTAATAATGTTTTGAAGAAATGAGTTCACCTGTGCTTGTGTAACACAGCATCGCTCTAGAGGTATTGAGGTCTTTGGGCAGTTTAAAGGCACTAGGTGCACAGACCCAATTGGAGAGCGGAGAACCTGTAGACCTTCTACCAAATGTCAGATGGACCCTCCACCCGTCTGCAAAAGCTCTCAATGGCAGTGCGCTTCAGGTCAGTATTTTTATTTATTTATTTTTTTTGGTATTTTGTTTTGTGGCCAGTAGATGTTTAGTTGAAGGGTAAATTGCTAAGCAATCTTCATCATTAAGTATATTACTTTACCCCCAGGAATATGTATAAACAAAAATCTCAAGTGTAATGGGGATCACGACTGTGGAGAGACAGATACGTCTGATGAAGACGAGTGTGACGTCGTCAGGACACCTTGCGGCAAGACGGCTGTATTTGAGTCTGACATAGCCATCCAAGCTGGATACGGGTCAGAGCCTTTTGTAACTTTTCAAATAAAATGAACTTTTAACTTTTCAAATAAAATGAAATAAAAAAATGCTGAATAAATAGCTTTTATTTTTTCAAATAAATAAATAAAAAATTAATAATGTTCAAAATGGATCTTAGTTTCAGCAGTTGTATTAAAATTGGAATCGAGAATTACAAGGATACAAGTCAAGGATACATGGGTCAAAAACAACTAAATCTGTATTATTTATTTATTACTTTTTTGTGGTATTGGGGCCAGTGAAAAGTTTTCACTAAATTGAATTGAAAATCTTCTCTCAACAGAATAAATATTCTGGGATCTGGACCTCGGATGAATCCCTTTAATAACAAATTATATAATGGCCAATGTAATCGGATAAGAGATCCATCTACATTGGACTATAACCGACTACCCTGGAATGTTGGAGTGCTCAACTATGAGGTGGGTCTCTCAGTTTACTGTATACATGATGTCAACTGTTGTTTAACAAAGGTTTGGGGTATTTGTTAAGAGGAAAACTTAAAAAAAGCAACTGTAAAAAAAATCTCCTAAAAATGACTACAAGACAAACAAACCAACAAGTAAAATCACTTAAATTCTGACAGACACACTTCTTAAAAATAATATTTTTAGTCTTGACCCATGTCTCTTTATCTTCAGACAAAAGTGGAAGAGAGCAGCTCCAAAGAGATGTACGAGGACATTCACTCGTTAATAAAAGAGATTACTAGAGAATCCTCCACTTCTGTTGAAGGGGGCGTAAGCTTTAAGTTTACACCTACTGAGCCCTCCAGTGCTGGTGCTGGCAGTGATGCTGGCAGTGCTGGTGAGGGTGGAGATGTTGCCAGCCCCGGTGAGACTGGTGAAGCTGCTAGTCCCAGTGAGAATGGTGATGCTGGTGGTGGCGGTGAAGGCGAAGGTTTTGGTGATGGCGGTGAAGCTAACATCCCTGGTGGAGGCACAAATCTTGGTCCTGGCACAGGTTTTAGTGCATCAGCAGGACTTGACGCTATGACAGAAAAAACAAATATCATCAAACAGCTGTCAGAAATCACATCGACCAAGGTGAGTGAGATTCAGGTTTATTCTTGAGCAATTATATCTTACCCATTTGAACTTTATATATTGTAATTCACATCGCCAGGCTGTTCATGGAACAGACTAAAATTCAAAACTGAACAACACAAAAAGAGAATAGTCACAATAAATAGACATTGAGTATGAAAAGAAATAAGAAAGACCACCTTCTCAAATCTGTAATATGTGTTGCCTCTTTCTACTATTATGTGTTCTCTTTCAGAGAAAGACCTTCGTGAGAGTGAAAGGCAGAGTGGAGCTGGCCACCTACAGGATGAGACAGCGAGGGCTGGAGGTATCCTCAACGTTCTTGGATGACGTGGATGCCCTGCCACTTACATATGAGAAGGGACAGTATTTTGCCTTCTTGGAGGACTATGGAACACACTTCACCAAGAACGGAAAGTCCGGTGGAGAATATGAGCTTGTTTACATAATGAATGAAGATATGGTCAAACTAAAAGGTAGGTTTAAAATAACATTTCAAGTTTTTTGTAAAGCCTGGAGACGTTGGGGCAACATAACAACAAGTTATTATTGCAATTCCAAAAGATATTCAAAGAGACTGTATGATATGACTCTCATTAATGTAAATGTGTTAATGGGAAGGATAGTTTTTCAGGCCGAGAGCCTCATTGAAGGATTATGACTTGACTTTATTTGATGGTTTAACTTTATCTAACTACAGAGGTCACTGAATCCACAATCAAGGACTGTTTCGAGGTTGGAATTAGAGGCAATGTACAGATTTCCAAATTAGGAGAGGCAGGAGGAAACGTTAAACCAAAAAAGTGTGGTAGTCTAACAGAAAAACCCACAGGTGTGTATGTGTATACGCTCATTTTAATAGTAAGATATTAAAGGAATAGTTCACTCAAAATACACAAAAAAGAAGATATTCTGTCCATAAATGAAAAGTTATTTGGGACGAGAGTTGTTTTTGTACAACCAAAAACAGTTCTTTTAAAAATAATATCTTTTTGTGTGTGTGTTACATGGGAGACAGGACATTAGGAATTTTAATTTTTTGGGTGAACTTTCCCTTTAAATTCAACACATACATTCCTTCTGATAAAAATATATTTTGCTCACAACCTTGATCACCAGATGACAAGAACAAGAGGGGGGTTATTGATAAGGTGCTGATCGCAGTGAGAGGGGGTAGTCCAGCCTCAGCAGTAGCCATGAAGTCTCAACTCACAAAAGATGGCATTCTAGACTACAATCAATATGTGGAATGGGCAAAGACCATCTCTGCTCTACCTGCTCTCATTCACAGTGACGTGAGACACTTCACCTTCATTTTAGCCTACAATTGAAAGCGCATGTGTGGTAACTGCTGTAACTGGAACACAATTGTCATTGTTCCGGCAGCCTGAACCCATCTACAATGCGATCCCTTTGGGATTTCCTGATGCTCAGCCGAGGCGGGACAATCTCAGAAGAGCCCTTGATGACTATATGGCCGAGTACAGCGTGTGTAAGTGCCAGCCGTGCCAAAATGGTGGCACTGTTATCCAGATAGACGGGGAGTGCAAATGCATGTGCTCACCTGGGACTGAAGGTGTCGCGTGTCAGACCGTTGACATGAAAATGGTGAAAGAAGGTGTGTGTTTCTCTGTAAAACTTCCACACCGTTCATTTCTGTTGCTTTGAGTTGAGCGTTCCATCTGTCTCTATTCACTCATTTAGGAATGTCTTTTGAACAACTGGGGAACTGGGGCTGTTGGTCTTCCTGGTCCAACTGCTCAGGAGGGCGTCGCAAACGGACCCGCACCTGCAATACTCAAGGTGTACCAACCGGAATCTGCAGAGGAGATACAACCAGTGAAGACTACTGCTAAGAATCAGAGTCACAAATAATCACGTTTTATTAAAAACACTGTTCACAAAATAAGAAAATATACTGGTTCGATTGCATGTTCTTTCCATAGACAGTAAAAGGTTCTTTCTCTCATTATGACACTGAAGCACGCATTTTTGACAACACTGCCGACTTGTGGTCAAAATAGGTAGCGGATCCCAAGTTTTTTGCTTTGCTTGATAACATGAACAGCAAGCTTTCCCGATCACTGTCCTATCACGGAGGCAATGGCAACACAAATTGATCCCATGGTACCTCTGAAAATAATTTACCAATGTACAAAAATATCTGTATAAATAATTCATTATAATTTATGTATAAAATACCAGTTAGATTTGGAAACAAATCTAAAATTGTTGCCAACAAGACATTCACTTAAGGATTTGACTAGAATCCACTAATACAGATTTTACTATCCCCATTTTCTATTTATTTAGTTATTTTTGTATGATTTGCCTACATTGAATTTTAGTTTACTGCTCATGTCAGCATCATGAACTTATTTTAATAAATAGGCTAGTTTATATAAAACATAAAAACATTTTTTTAAAACCTATTTTTGTATGCATGATTATGCTGACATGGCATTTTTTACAAGAATTAGTGTTTTGGGCCACACAAAGAAGGAATGGAATGAGGAATAGATGTGATGTTGAGGTAGATGGCTCACTTTTCACTCTTCTTGGGCCTCTAGAGGTCAGGTTAATAGAGTAGCACTCTTAACTCTTTATTGAGCCTCTGAGAAGCTCCTTTCAGCTTCAACACGAGTCAACTTGTGGCGGCAATGGCTTTGGATTGAGACCCCATCTAAAAACAACACTCCAAACCAAGAACAAAAAAAAATTAGAGTGCACACAGGGGCAATTACAAAGAAATAAAGCAAGTGTCAAAGACACTTGGACTTTTCAAGTATTCTTTCTAACACTATAATATCGAGCCATTTTTTTTTCTGAGAGAAAAGTAAAATAAGCCTATCTCAAAGCAATGAACTGAAAGGTGCACCTCCTGCTCCACCCCCAAAGAAAAAAATGAAACATCCCAGCGCAGTCCGATTCTGACTTCCATGAGGTCATGGCATCCATTGAAGTTTCTAAGAGCTGCCACGCCACATTACCTTTCCCATCTGTCTCGGCACCGTGAAAATTAAGTTATGCCCCATGTCAGCATAGTTTTGTTTCTCTTTTCTCACTCTTTTCACTGCTCTTCGTCCCCTTGATGGAAGAAAAACTGGACATAGAAATGCAATCAAGTCATATACGCTCAGTCCAGCTCACTATTGCAGACTAGTATGCTGATAATGTGGAGGGGGTCCTCAGTTTGTTCATAGGGTCATTCAGAAAAGGTTCTTTACTGCCTGCCCTTCCCCCAAATTCCTTCTTTTAAGAACCCCTTTAAAAAAAACAACCCCCTCTTCCCATCCACTGACAACTGAACCTCACCCCTCTCCCGTATTCCCCACTCCATTTTTTTTTTTTTTTTTCACGTTTGGTTTATGTCCCAGTCAACAGATAAAATGTGCCAGGGGCAATGTTTCCACAAAGAGAAACTGCTCCTTATCTAATCGCTTAGGTAAAATCATGATGTAGATTAACTGCTTCCAGTTGAAAGGAAAGTTGTGAATTTTCATTGCATGCTGAATCTGACATCAAAGCAAACTCCAGCTATTCAGATACACAAGAACTTTTAAGAATGTTGGAAACTAAATTGGTAACAATTTCTTTCACTGGATTATGCAGTGTTGTCACTTTTAAAACAGGACTGTTCTCAAGAAAAACTGAATGTGACAGGTTCAATGCTGCATGTCTGATCTGAGAAACAGCTCTCCTTTTATTAAGTCCCAGTGGGGCCCTTCACCTGAGGAGGATGAATAGTCAGTTCACCTCAACTTGTTACTTCTGAGAGAAAACAACAAGCGGAAAAGTTTAGTTAGTATGCAGTCTTTTGAATTACTTTCAACATGAAACCTGCAGAAAAGAATTGCTTTATATATATATATATATATATATATATATATATATATAGAGAGAGAGAGAGAGAGAGAGAGAGAGAGAGAGAGAGAGAGAGAGAGAGAGAGAGAGAGAGAACAGAACAGGACAACACCAACAGTTACATGAAATCACATTTTTAGCCTTTCTAAAATATTATTTAATATTTAATCCTGGAGCCAGGAAACACAACGTAAAAAAAAAAAAAAAAAAAAAAAAAAACAAGCATTTTGAGATTAAAGTCGAAATATTTCGAGATTATAGTCTTTTAAATTCTTAGATTAAAGTTGTTGTTTTTTTATGTTGCGGTTCAGGGCTTCCCTAATATCATATAGATATTAGAAACTACAATCCATACTATCAATAAATACATTTTTCTGTCAAGGTTTTACATCACAAAAATAGTAAATAGTAAAAAAATACTGTTATGCAAAATATTTACTCTCCCCCAAATAATATATTTACAATTTAACTTTTTCTAGTACAAATAAAGTGTAGAAAACTATTAAGTCAAATAAGGTGGGTCCAAATTTGCATACTTGTGCACTATTCTATGCCGTTAGTATAAATAGTGTGAATAGTGCGTTCACACTGAAAATTCCAAATAGAAAAAGTGCACTTTAAATACCCAGATGAATGACGCACTCAGTTACCTGAAAAACGAAGTGTGGAATGTTGGACACAGCTTTAATTAGATTGAGTAGCAGGAGGAGCAATAAGACACTGATGTTGAATCGATGACAAAATAACTGTATAACATTCATACACTCCAGGGTTGAGTAGCCTACATGCATAAGTGCATATCATTTGGGACACCGGTTTTTTTTTTTTTTAAAGTAACCTCTTCCACTTCTCAATTTAAGACAGATTAACATAATTTACATTGTACTATCTCCTCCTTCTGCTCTCTCAAGAATGTTCAATCTGCTCTTTCTAGAGGTGTCAGCCAGAAGACAGAATGAAGTGCCTGGTCATTGTGTGCTGCCTCTATTGTGTGTTTAGTATTAGCATGACAGAGGTGCCACTCGACTTCTCCTTCATTCATTAATTCTGAGAAGCCTGTCCCGCATCTGCCTCGAAATGAGGGGTCACAGCTACCATCTCGGATCTCTAGAATTCTTATAACATAAGCATAAAAATTCACCATTTTCCCAATGATTCATTTCAGTGAGAGTCTGGGATTTTAAGTGTTGGGTATATTATTCTGGGATATACCTTTCTGCCCTTTTGTATTTGGAACACAAACAATATCAAGCTGTATTGTTATATTAAACTTCACAGAACAAAAAGGCATTTGGAATCCAAGGAGGGATTTGTACTATAAGTGCTACTCACACTGAGAAGCAAACTCTTTTAAACAATGACATGCCCACTTAAACACACACACACACACACAGTAGCAAACTGAGTGTGTTTGTGATGGCTACTTCATTCACCGCTTTTTCAGCCTGAGTGAAGACTTTAAATAAACACTCGAGCTTTGACCAAATAAGCCAGTTGAGTCCTTACTTGGTTCATGTTCAACGTTGATCCCGTTCAAAGGCAATCTCATTTGTTTCCTCAGATGTTGAGAGTCTCTGGGAACTTAGACTAACTCCCTCTGTAAACATTTATGTTTACAAGTTCAAGTGCATGAAAAGACAGAGCACAAATGTTATATTAGTAGATTACTTTGGTAATAGGTATCAGGTGGAAATTCTAGCTTTGATGACAGCCCAAGAGAAGTATTGACTTAATTGAAAAAAACAAGCATTTTATGCCAAGCTTTGCACTATTCTTCTTTAAATTATCAATATACACACAGACTTGCTCAAATCTCAAAAAATAATAATAATAATAATAAATTAAAATAAAATCTAGACGTGTGATGTTTAATGCTCATTTTGATATTCTGAATGGTAAGGTAAAATTTCATCTGCTCTCAGTAGAAATTAAAAACATACTTTACTTGTCCATATCTTGCATGATGGGCATGAAGACTAGTAAAGAGCTGTTACACAACTGATAAATAAAACAATCATTAAAATCTATAATTGCAGACAGAAAATGTTATTAAACTATATTTAAGTTAAATACATGTGCAATTATTTAACAGGTATTTAAGCTGTTTTAACAAAAGTATCCAGCACTTGTTTTGGTTTGTATGTATATGAAATAAACAGACACAAAAAAAGGTCAAATGGTTTTATAATAATTTGGTGTTTTAAACTTATCATAAACTGTGATATGAATGATGCTCTGGAAAATAAATAAAGACCCCTTTGGAACAAAGTAAGGAAAAGAAAAAAATGTGTAAGTGTGATAATTATCTCAATACTGTCGTAAATAATTGTAATCTGCTAAGCAAAATATATAAAGGATGGGACAGAGATATAAAGGACTTCAATGCCAAAACAAAATGGAAGGTGTGCTTAAATAACATAAAGCCAACACCAACAAAAATCTTAGATTGATTCATAGGCTAATGACCAGAATTTATTATAGTAGGGACAAAATTCATAAGTTTGATGCATGAGTGCATGGGGACTAATCATAGAGAAAACTCTGTCAGTGGACAAAAAATAAATTAATAAACAGTTTAATTCTTGTGTTGAAACCAATATTTCACACTCTGTAATTAGCCCAATGCTATAGCTCTGCTTAACTCTTTTTTTTAACAGTACACTCAAGGAGCGTCACCAGTGTAATGTGTGTGTGTGTGTGTGTGTGTAAATGAGACATCACATTATTAATATTATTACTTTGTTGTTGTTTTTTTGTTAGTGAGACTTGTGTCATGTGTGTTGTAACTCTAAATAGTTTGTCCTGTTTGCCTTGTGTCTCTTGTCTTGTGTGTAAAGAAAAGAGTAGGTATTAAGTGAAGTGGAATGAGCATTGTTGTTGTTTTGTTGTTATTTTTTCTTCCCCTATTGCAAAGAGGATGTAGTTTAGTATTGGTTAATACTTGGATGGACTGGTGTCCAGGTTGTTTGTTGCCTTGCCTCTCTGTTTTTCTTTGTACTTGCAAAATAAACAATTCAATAAAAAAAAGGTTTTATGATAATTTTGAAGCAATCTTTATGAACATTATAAACAGCTATTGCATGGCATTATTTATCAACATTATTATATGATACAAAACAAATACATTTACAATAATCAAGCTGTTCATCAACAATTTAGACTAACCAATCTTTTATACAAAAATAAACTTTCAGTATTCATTATTTTTGTATTTATATAAGTTTCCACAATAGTTCATAATAACTTAATAGCCTATATGGGAGCACATATTTCCAACATATTTTCTTGACATCAAAAACAACTTTTCATGGTGTGGTTTTCTTCATCAACTCAACTCAACAACAACTGTTGACCAATGTGCTGTACGCTATATTTTTCCACCATTTTCTGCCTTTTAAAAACAAGACAAGGTTGTCTTTTCCCATTATTTCCACACAGGCCAAATATGCAGCTAACCACAGAACTCTAAAAACATGACTTATCGTAATAAAAAAGTGTTAAAATGGTGGACACCACAATCGAAAACTGTTGTGCTCTTAATTCCCAGGCATCACTGTGTTCGTCCTCGTAATCCATCTCGTAGTCGTCCTCCGGGTCGTCCTCGGTGTCTGAGAAGCCACTACCGCCATATCTGTCGGAAAAGCAAAAGTTTTTCATGCTGATTTTGACATACTCGCATATGGCCCTTTCGGTGCCGTCGCAAACGCAAGTGTCCAGGAGCTGGGCTTTGGGAATGGAGCGCATGTTCGTGATGACCAGCCGGCAATCGTCCGAGCAGCGCTCTCCTCCGAACAGTTTCCTGCAGTGATACAGATAGTCCCTCATGGCGGTGCTGCACTCGGGATCCATCTCGCACTGCTTACGGGCTTCGGTGCAGCCCATGTGGCTGGTTCTGGGCATACAGGGCTCGATGGCTCGCTTGGTCATCTTGCACAAAGTGTCCGAGGAGCATTCGCAGTCCTCCAGTGCCGGGCCGTTCACAGTTAGGTTCAGCTGAATGATGGAAGAAATGCAGTGGCTAGGACATTTCTTCCTGTTCCCGTTTATCACCGGACCGCACGCGTGTAGATACTGAGTATACGCGTAGTGGCACTCCGGTTCTCCTTGGCACTTCATGATGGCCTGCCAGCATATCAACCGCTGGTTGTGTGCTGGTGAGGCGGCGGATAAACGACTAAAACATATAAAAGCACAGCCGATGGACAAAATCAATATCTGCAGCCGTAGAGTAACTGCTGGGTTTCCAGACTGTGCCATTCCTTGATGTGCCCACATGCAACAGCGTAAAAGTTAACTTATTGAGTCAAGGGTTTTCATTTGTTGTTCCATAATCCATAATGTTTCTCTGTTCTTACCAGAGATTGAGATGAACAGCTCGCCTTGTTCCATGCCCGCCGTCGTCTAGCCGCGTTTTGTTGACAACTTTAGTTAAGTGTGCTCATATTTGTTCCTTCACTATCCGCAGAAACATGCATCGAAATTTATCCATGGGCAAAACTCCAAATGGTTGGAACGAATCACATTTGCTCACTGCCGCGAGAGCAAAACGCGTACCAACATCTTGATGCGCGTCGACTCGTTTTCTCGCTTCTCTTGGTTGAAGTATAGTCCAGCGATAAATCAACGCTTGATAAATCACATCGAAACATCCCAAAAGTGATCTCACACTGCACCGTGTTCAAATTACCAATCTGGAAAAGTTCAATTCACTCTGAGAAGTCTTGGAAGTAGCTGTTCAGTTACCCAGACCCAGACGTAGCCACTAGCCAATGCATGCAGCACACTATTGGTCCGATCAGTTGTTGTGATTTCTGACGTCATTTGAGGGATGGAGGTCTGAAGGTCGAGAATGTGGAGAGGGTGCGGGTCGTAATTTGACTTGAAAAAGCATCAGTCCCTGTCCTTGACACACTGCTAGAATATTTTGGCTGTCAAAGTGCATTGCACATCTCATCCAATGCCTCTACCCAAACCTCAGCACCCAAACAGCACTTATATTCAGTTCTAATAGTGTGTCGACATATTTCAGCATGTCTTAAGTGTGAGAAATGGAAGCAAAGGATCAGCTCATGTACACATTAATGTATATATATATATATATATATATATATATATATATAAAATAATAAAAAAACTCCTGTGCTTTTCATCTCTAAGTGACTGAATATAATCATCACTTGGCCTAAATCTGCAAAAAGAGAAGGAGCAGCTTTTGGAGAACAGAACAGACTGTGTTATCCAAGCTACATTGACCCTATCACACTTCTGCACTCAAACCACAAAGCTTGGGCAGCTGGCCAAAAATGTCCCCTAACCCTATACCCCACCTTTCAGCATTTTCTCCTTTTCCCAATTAGAGAGATTAGATGGCCTATTTGGGAGGAAAGGAGCAAAAATCCATTTCTCACAAGCATGTTTTTGTCGAAGTGACATGTGGCTATACCGTGAGATTCCCAATGCTGTTTTGAATGGGTAATGAGAAAAGTGCTGTAGTTTTTTGCTTTGTATTTATTCAGATGGATATATATTTAAATAATCACATCACACTAAAATCCCCAAACTACAACACAACAAGCAATTTAACTGCTCACTCAACACAGTGAGAAAACAGAATGTGAGCCCAGTACATTTTCATTCGCACACAGAGAACTCTGAGCAACTCCAGAGTTAAGGCTTCACTCCTCACAAAGGATGAAATTGTTCAATCTGGTGAGACTATTACTGCAAGATGTTGGCATTTCCTTTTCTTATAGAGAGAACTGCTGTGAAATGTATTCAGAATCTCTCTGAGGAGTCGGTTGTTCTCTCTTGCCAAGCCGTCAGACCTGTTTATCATTATTTGCTGTAAAGTAGCCCAGGCTTTGCGATCAAGGGAAAAACTAAAAAAGAACTTTCAGTGGAAAAACCTGGATCAGAGATTTATCTAATTATTTGTATAATTTGAGTTCTAGAAAAGTTTTAGCTCTTTCAATACACGCATGCTGCTGGAATCCAGTGTGAATCATGTCCGTGTTGGACGCATACCAGAAATGAAGCGAGCCAATTTTTCTTTCGCTCAGATGAATTCTGAGGCATGAACGGACAGATCTGTCCTTCTTAACTTTAACCAGTTCCGTACTCTTAAAGATATAAACTACATTGTTAAAAAGAAAAAGTTTTTTTGCAGTTTTGAATAAAACAAAGATTACATGCAGGAACCTACCTTATTTTTTTCTACTTCAAAATGTCAGTCCAATGTGTCACTTCCAGTTTATTTAGTGGATTATTTAATAGCATTTTCTAAATTAGTATTCATGCATTTATTCATCCATTCTCATAATTTATGAATACTGTATCTTATATTTGTTTTAACCTTGCCTGCTCAATGTTTTATGTCTGTAATGGTTGAACATTTCAATAATAAATAAAAACTCAGCATTTCCTTTTCCTTTTTGTATGGTTTCCCACAATGACAATAAGTCATAACACTAGAATATGAATGCTAAGGTTTTTTTTTTTTTTGGAAAGAATATAAATGGCTTTCTCAGCACTCCAGAAGTCTCAGTCTTCACGTCTCCACCACTGTCACAACTGATTACACACACTCAAACCTCATTGCCAAAAACATATTCATCAGGACCTCCCTCGTCAAGAAGCTCTCAGAGGCACAGCAATTGCACTCTATGATTTTACTTTTTTTCAGTCGCGAACTAGTCTGGTTTTATCAAAATACTTATCACAATTCACAAAACCACACGCCCAAACTGCAAAATACCTCATAGCCTATATCCTGCAAAATTAAACAATGCAACATAACTACACATAGCATTATCAAAATCAAACTTTTGCATGAAATGGCACACACATCATTCATATTACCAGATTTCACCTAACCAACTACACACCGTTGGGCATAACGGAAAGCACACCCATCTTTAGTATGCTTTATAATACTAAAATATGTATCAGATTGTCCAAATGCACAGAAATATTTGCAGACACAGACATGCTGCTGAAACATTTTTTTGTTATTTTTCACTACAATAAATAAGTGAGTGCAACATATGCACAGCAGATATAGTTACATGGGACTGAACAAAAATATAGGCACAGCAAGGTCTGGCCTCAACTCCTCGTCAAAATCACAGGCAATATCTTCCCTTGCCAAACATTGAGGGAAGAAGCGCCTTGAGTGCCTTTTCCATCCCTGAATTGCACCCACATCAATCTCATCACATGCCTCTACCTTGGCCTGCGCACAAAGGGCTGCCAGTCATATTCCTTCCACTGTCATGCCGAAAGAACTCTTCTATGGGGTTCAGAAATGGCAAGTTTGGTGGGAGGTATTGAACGAGATATGTTTTGGACTGGGGCTGCACAATGAAAGCTCACATCGTCCCTGGCCCACACTACAACAATTGAACATTTTATACCATGAGCCGCATTGATTATTAAGTGCATATAACATGTGAACCAATGCCAAAGTAAAGCAGTTAACATCAGCAGTGTGTGTAATGGCACCAGCTCTGTCCCTTCATTAGGCCCATGTTTTTGTTGATTTGTTGAGGGAGGGGATATGAGATGTAAATAAGGCCTCTGTTGTCTATTGTATCCTGTATCTGTCCCTCTCCATTCCCTCCCCCTTCTAATTATCCTCTCGGCTGGAAAGTTCCCACAAGGCCTGACTGTTTTTTTTTGTTTTTTTTTACCTTAAGCCAATCAAGTGGCATGAAGGCAGGGCTGTGTGAATGATCCATTGTCTGTCCATGGAGCGCTGGAAGGAGGGGAGGAGAGTGGAATTGTTTGGACTTTGAGTTCACCACGATCACAGATGACACAGTGAGTTACTGAAGAGGGAAAAGAGTACAGGCAAAAATCAGAGATTTTTATGTAACCTTTATTGCATCTGTGTTAGTTCTGTTAGGTCTGATCATTACAAAATTGCAAGGGAACAGGTTTGAAAGACTGCTAAATGAAAAGAAAAATTCAATTTTCGAACAATTCTTCAAAGGAATTAGCAGGAGATGGAAATCAATGACTTGGACAATGATTTATTATAATTTATCAATAACATCAGAGAACTTAATAATGTTCAGACTGACCCTAACACTATATATATATATATATATATATATATATATATATATATACATACATACATATACACTCACCTAAAGGAATATTATGAACACCTGTTCAATTTCTCATGAATGCAATTATTATGATTCAAGCTGATAGAAGAGTAACTTTGACTGAAATAATCACTCATTACAACCAAGGGATAACAAAAGTTTCATAATTCATGCAAAACTAATCAATAACCAATGCAGAGCAAATTACTAGGAGTCTAGGACTGCATTAACATTATGTGGAATAGCATAGCAGACTAATAATTGGCCTATGCTGTCTATTTTACTGAAAAATTTTAAAGAAATGGATTTTTAAATGCAGTTGTCGAGACCTTACCTGCCCTGTGTCTAATTTTCCATCATTCCTCTGGATTGGCATTGAACAGTCATGGTGAGTACTGGAGCATATTGAGTCATCAGCCACCCAAATACCATATACAGTTATTTTATTATTTAACCTACATCCCCAAAAAATAAAAAAAAAACGTTTTTATGTATGACCTCTAGCTCATTCATGTGTGTATGTGCATATCTTGTGAGTGATTAGAAGATGCTACACTTTATTGGCTTTTCATTTACTGTACGAATCATGGTAACAAACTACTCATGATTCAAGTGTTACTACATATTTCTATGGGAATTACTCACTATTTGGATCTGTATTCTAAAGTGAAGATCATGGGAACTAACTAGTAATGACTATGAAGTGTTACTACATGCTTCTAAAGAATTTTTCTAAAAGTATACTATTTAAAAGTTCACCAAACAAAAAATGTAAAAGTTCATCTCAAATGCTTCAGATAACTTTTGTGTTTGGTTGCACAAATAGTGACTAGATCATGTAGTAACACTTGAGTCATTACTAGTTAGTTCCCATGATCTTCATTTTAGAATACGGATCCAAATAATTAGTAATTCCCATAGAAGTATGAAGTACCACTGTCATCTGTGCGCTATTACTTAATAATTTTTAAACTTTTTTTTGTTAATAGTAGTTACTAGATTGTTAACTCTAGTGGCTTCGTGATTGTTAATTCCAGAGAGAAGTAGCTCTGGCTTCGCAACGCATTCTCACCCCAATGCGTCACCTTTTGACCATGCTTCAATATTCGATGCTTTAGACGCCCTTTAGCGTCAGTTACATGACACAATCCTACGGCATCATCTAACTGACGCTAAAGGAAAGGCGTCAGTTAGATGACGTGGGTAGGTTTATGTCTGGGGTAGGGGTAGGGTTACACGCGATCCTAGAGCGTCATCTAACTGACGCTAAAGGGTGCCTAAAGCGTCAGACATTGAAGCATGGTCAAAATGCTCCCAAGGCGTCAGTTAAGTGATGCCTTGGGGATGCTTCGTTGTTCTTCCGCAAGACGTATAAGCGCCAAAAGTTACATAGTGTACCTATAAGAACAAAAATGGTTCTTTTATGTACTTTTAGGAACTGTTTTTTATTGCTATATTCTAAGATAGATACTTATATGCATTCATATCATTACTAAGTGCGGCATGGCACTAGAACATTTTACTATTGAATTTGAAAGGAACTGTAGATAGGCCTAGAATGATAAAGAGAATGGGATTGGGAAATTATGTAAGTCAAATTGGCATTGCCTGCATGAGCACTGCAGTATAACTTCTCAGAGCACATAAACTGATAACTATTGCAGATCCATAGAACACAGTATGTTTTTTAATCATTACAATGAATGCTCCAGGCGAACACAGTATAAGCCTACTGAGATGAGTGCAGTAAAAGTGGGAATGTCCTGTCTGATGACATGCACGCACGGAGGGGAAGAGAAAAGAGAGTATGGCTGAGGGCCTGACCACAATATCTAAATATTGACTGTACAACTTGTAATCATGTTTGGTCTGCGGACAGGGTGAAAATAAACACCAGTGTGTGTGGTGTTCTCTCATCCCATAATAGAAACAGTGCAGACATGCCTTTTCAATATGTTTAGAGCACTCATTATTGAACATTCTTTAATCATTAAACGTGCACTCTGTAATTTTTTTGGCCACCAGGGGTCACTCATTTCACATAATAACAAAGACGTACTTTGATGACGTCAGGAAAGAGCGTGGGCTCACGGGAATTGTTGTCGCTGTCAATGACAACCAGCTCAGCTCATGACATGACATGATCGTTTTTACTAAATATACGGATATACGGCATCTCTCTGTTAGCTTGCCAAGAAGCTTTAAATGCAACCCCAGTGTTTACCTGTGGCATGCTTCTCGGGTCATATCTTTCACCCGTACGTTTGAGCTTTACTGGGCTGTAGCAGCAGAAGGTGCAGGCAAAGGTAATCGTGGTTCATAACTATAATACAGACGAATATAAATATTTATATAACGCTCCTTCAATGAATGACCTATTTTAGAACATTTTTCGGGCACACTGGATTTTATAAGCACGTAAGATACTGCAGTCAAACGTTTGACTGGGTTAGCGTTATCCATCCACAATGTGCTAAAGGCTAAAGGGAATGTAGTGAGAGCTTGCGCCGCAGGTGAGGCGTTTATTTAGTACGCATGAGCGCGCTAAAGCGGGCACGTACATTCGCAACCTGACTCGTTTGAGTATTCAATGTGCGCGGCTCGCTAACAGCAACAGTTGGCTGATTTGAATGAGACGACCGGAACGGGCAGCGCTATATGCGCGCGCAGCACCGGGGACAGTGCATCTCGTCTGAGTGAGCGCTCGTGAGCGGGCACGTGATTTACACGCATAAAAATACGTCTTACTTTTTTTTCTTCGTCATTTTCTATGCTTTCTTGGCGGTAGTCCAGTGTTCCCCTTTGTGTTTGGTGGTTTCGCCGGGTTCCGCAAGGAAGTTAGAGAAAATAGAGGAGTCAAAGGTTATATGACGCCATAGACGGACGACGAAACGGAAATAAAGTAACGTCCCGTGTCTTCGAATTAAACTATAAATTTCTCCGTATTTGAAAGTTGGTGGAAACTGTCGGGATAATGTAAGTACACATCTAATAGAAATATATAACATAGATACATTTATTTTTGCTATTTTTAAAGCCGAAAAAGTACAGATTGTGGCTTTAAATGGGTTAGAAGAAACGCATCTCATCAAGACTTAATATGCTGTGCTTGCCAATGACCTTTGTGATTTTAAGCATATGGAGTTCATCAGAGGGGTCCTGCTTGTGTTTGAAAAGCATATTGATATAAATCTTTTTATGTGGGTGGTCTTAGGAATGGGAAGACCTTCTGCACTGAAACAGCAACATAAAATATTTCACTGTCTTAGTGTAAAGACAGTCAAATGTTTTATGTTGTTTTATGTTCTGAGCATTTTAAATTCCTCTTTGTGGTTTCATTTTCATAATTCAACGTTTGGGGTTGGTAACAGCTTTCCCTGATCCTTCCTGTACTGGAATGTCATTGATCAAATACTTAGATAAAAACAAAACAAAACATCAATTTGGCTGAATATCAGCATTCAAGCAACATTTCCCGCAAATACTGTTTTGATAGCATAAGGAACATTTCTGAAATAATAAGAATTCATAATAATTTAATTTACTTAAACTGTAATATGGATACACAACTAAACTCACAACTTCAAGAATTTTGTACTGTGCCATTAATTGTTAGTATTTAAAATGATAACACTTTACAATAGGGTCTCATTGTTAACAGTGTATGTATGTATGTACATTGTATGTAGTTAACAATGTATTAACTAATATGAACTAAGTGATCAATGCATTTGTTACAATTTGTTAGTTCCGATTTTTTCTCGATTGCTTAAACACAAACCAGGCTTTTGAACTAAAATGTCAATGCCATTTATTAAAAAGATCACCCATTTCACTAAACTATATACACTATTCCCTGGTTTTGACACATGAGTCAGATTTGTTGAACTGTCACTGTAAAACTCAGCACTGCACAACTCCCTTCATTTCTCATTGCCAAGATCATGTGGTAATTTAGAAAGCACTGGTATTCGATATTGTTCACTCAAGTCAGCACAGCTTCAGCTCAATTAGCACACAATTACCCAAGTGGAAACACTAAGAGTCAAAATTGAGCTCACATCGATCAGATCCTTCAATAGATAAGGGCCCAGGTCAGTTTATTGAGTTTTGGAACAATGGATCCAGAATGGTGTGTATCAGTGATGGGAGGGCATCCTTTCTCCTTTATAGTTTTGACTCCCAGAATGTTATCTTTTTAGGCCAATGATGGTATTTCAACAATACGTGAAATATTCTTAGACTTGTTCATCATATTGTATTCTTGAGAAGAGGCAATCCTGTCAAGTACCAATACTCTTAACCATTACAATACGATTCCATATTAGAACAAGGTTGTGTGTGTGCTCTTTTACGGTCATATGATGATGTCACACACATCTTACAGTAAGTAAATATATGTATTTTTTTTAGAGGAGAGATTTTAAAAAGAAGAAGAGTAAAACAGAAAAAAAAATATGTTTTTCTTGTGTGTGTGTGTGTGTGTGTGTGTGTGTGTTGTACTGTGTAGTTAGTACATGAATGAATAAAAGTGAGCTTCATTTTGACCTGAAAATAGGATGTTTGCGGAATTGGGTGAGACGGTATTTGTGTTTACTGTTTTGAGAATTTGAGGAATAGTTTCAAGAAATGTGTTTAAGCAATCGAGAAAAATTGTAATACAAATAAAGCTCATTGTTTGTTCATAGTTCAACGCGCATTAACTAATGTTAAAAAATACATTTTTTGATTTTAATTTAACATTACTATGATTGACAAATGCTGAAGAAACATTGTTCATTCTATTTTATGTTAATAAAACCTTATATTGTAGTTACCAAAATGGCTTTCAGCTATAGTTCATGACCGAGTCCCTCTTCCAGAAATAATAACAATGTATATAACCAATTTTTGACTAAAAAACTATGAAAAATCAGTTCTCAAGGTACTCTTTGAGGTGGATAATAAAATGGAGTTTAATTTGATCCTTTATAAACCATATTTTCAAGCATTTTTTTCCTATTCAATGTTTTTCATAAGGACAGAAAGGTCTTTTGTAAGGCAAAATGAATGACTAATTGGGACTGCTTGTGTAAACTGTGATGAGGTTGAAAGTTTTGGGTTTACGCCATATTAATCCTTAACCCAAACAGCCTTTTAATCCTGCACTGAGATTGAGTGGGAGAGACAGGTAATGAGAGAGAGATGCTATGTTATTCTTCTGCCTTTAACTCCTTCCAATGACCTTTGGAGGGGCTAAAGGGAGGAGCGCAGGGGGGAGCTTGGGGGAAGAAAAAGAAGGCGAAGAATGGAAGACGGGGAATATAAATTAGCTGAGGGACAATTGAGCAAGAGGGAAAACTGAGATCAGACCGAGTGTACGCAGAGTGTTGAACTGTAGGAATGACACTAACATTTACATTTAACTCTAAATTATTTTGTTATACAGAAACAGGTTTTTTATTTTAAATATATTTAATTCTTATTGCCAGACGATGTCCTCGCTGCAGCCTATAGTCCAATGATGTAGCCTACAGCATTAAATCCAATACATAGTTGACAGTTCCCCCCCAAACCAGTGTAAGGTTAGGGTGTAGGGTAGGTTTAGGGATGTAGCATGTAGGCGATCAACACTGTGATTGACATGAGTAATAAACATCTTTGGAATTGACTGCGAGGCAGAGTTTGCAATGAACAGGTTTGGGAAATAAAAAGCACCTCCTATCGGATGATTTACATTATCAACATCACATTAAATGTGTTGCAGCATCGCCCTCTAGTGTACACACAGTTTAAAAGCATGTTCGAGAAAAACTCCTGTTATTCTGGTTTATAATCTTATAATACGATTGTTACTTGCATTGTGGTTCAGCGATCTGGAGGTTCTGTTGACTCAGAGCTGAATTAAATTGATAGAGCACATGGAAGAGAACATAACTGGATGTTCCACGTAAGGAAAAACAGTAAACATCATGAGTCAAAAAAGTCAACTTCTATCATTAGCTACTGTCATTTATTTGTCAGACAGCATGTTATTTTGTTATACAAACAACAGACCTGAATTCTGCTAATGATGGATGGATGCCATTACTGTCTGTGAAGATGGCATTTCAGTGAAGTAACACATGACCAGTGCATACAGACATCGCAACTCCCCAATGACATTTTCGGATAATCATATTTTTACCCAGTATCTATCCACTGAAATGTGTGTGAGCAACTTGGCGAGATACACGTTTAACTATAAACCCCCCTTCCCACCCAAAAACACATATTCCGATTTGTTTTGATGGTTCGGGAAAATAAAACGTTTCATTGTTCTAATGTTCCAGTAGGATATACAGAACTACAGAAGCAGCTATATAAAGTGACAAAGGCTGGTTAGCCATGGATTATGCAAAAAATAAGATCAGTCTTTAAAAATAAAGATTAAAAATTAACATTCAATGAGATTCACAAGAAACATTTTTGTGCAATCTAGTCTGGCTAAATAGTGGTAAGACTAATTATTACAAAGTCCATTACATTAGGTTAAAAAAATAAGCATAAAACATTTTTCTCTTATTGGGGGAGGATTGTAAGATTGGTTTTCAGAATGTGACACTGTAAATGCAAAGGGTTAAGTGTTAAAATAAATGCACGAAGGATTAACTGAATCAATAAACAAGGGTCAGTAACAGCAAGATGCCACCTCTGAACGACCTTCATATGAAAGCCATTTCAGGCTGCATTTTATCAGAGTATTTTTTTCTTTTTTAAACTCAGCAAAATGACCAACACAGATGTTTGGGGTGCAAGCCAGCGCCTACAGACACAGAGGTCTGCAAATTGAAATTCTTCAAAAGGAAATCATAGATTTAAGGCAACATTTCTCTAGCTACAGGAAAATTCCTGATGTTGTAAATAAAGCAAATTCGTTGAAAAGTTAGCACTCAAAAAAAAAAAAAACTTCATTGTCAATCTTGATGATTGTGCTAGGAAAAAAACAAAACAAGCCAGCTCTACTGATCATGCTTGCTGTGAAGAGATCTGTGCTCAGATGTGCTGTAGCATTTCACTACCTCTCAAGGGTGTGAAAGCAAAAGGAGCTGAAATCTGAATGTCAGTAGGAACTCTCTCGAAAACCTTAGGTTGTTCACATCATGGAGAGAAGCTATGGTCTGTACCACAAATCTTCAGATGCCTCCTTTTCTATAAATCGCAACAAGTAGAAAGCGCGTGGTTTGCAAGTGAATAAGAGAGTGAAGCAAGAGTAAATTCCTAATCTGAATGGAAACAAATGCAAAGAGGAGTGGAAACACTTTGGTCCATGCATTACCTAACTTGGTTGGCTGTCATTTCTTTTCTCAAATTGAGAGCACCCTTTTTTCTTTTTGTTGTGTTCACAAAAGTTTTGCCTGATTTCAGAGCACAGGGCTAGTATTCACCACCTCTGTGTTTCTAGCCATTCTCTCTCCAAAGAACCAGATGAATGCTATGGTCGGGCATACTGGTGGCGAACACCAGGCCCGAATCGTTCTTGCCGTCCAGTCCGTTGAGCCAGGAAGTGACGCCCGGTAAGAAACTAGAGCCACGTTTGGATTTGCGGTAGGCTGGCAGTGGCCAGCGGCCCACGGTGACCTCAGTCCTCAAGTCCATTACATAGAGGTGGTGGTTATCAAAAAGCAGAGCGAAGACATCACCGAAACCAAGCAGAGAGAGGCTAGAGGGTTCCTGCTGTGGTTTGATAACTCTGTAAAAATGAAAATAAATCAGTAAAAATAAAGACAAGCCACCTTATATTAAAACTACAGATGCACAGATTGATCGGCAGGTGACCGGAATTGGCCAATTTTCACGTGATCGGCCATGATCGTCAGTCTGACATATGGCGATTTAATGCTGGTCAAATGCACTCGGGCGCTGCATGATTAACATCCCGCAACGTCAGTATCACACGTGCACACGGCACGCACATGTAGGATACATTGTGAATTACGGCCGTTTCACACCGCAAATGTGAGCAGCACGTATTCTTTCAGGCCAGCATAATAATGGAGCGTCGAGCAGGAGCAGAGGTGAAGTGCGGATTTCGACACAATCTATTGCTGCACTGCTCACGCTCAAATGATGTTCACTGCTGAAAAGTGAAAGCACACTTTTGATGGACAAAATAAATATGAATTCACACAAAAGTGCCCAAATTGCACAGAATTTGCATGTCTGCTGTGTTTTAACAAGAACTGGAGTATATGTCAGAAAAGAAAATGAATTTTCTTTCTGAAATGAACATTTTTTTAGTTGGATATTGGATGTGAAAAGAAAGAAATGGTTCTTCCATTTCCCACACCAGGAGTAATTTATATAGTCCTATTTTAAAGTGATTACTGTTCAAAAATCTTCTATGCAAAATGTATAATGTTCTACTAAAGAAAAGAGAGAAAATATACATTTGTGTGTGCTGTAAAGTGGTTAGAAAAAATTAAATCGGAATCGGCTAAAATCTGTATCGGAAGGTCAAACTCTGAAAAATCGGAATCGGCCTATAAAACTGCAATCAGTGTATCTCTAATTAATTTTTTTTTTTGTCTTTGTCTTAAGAGACTATAACAACTAAAACAGATGTATCAGTAAATTGGATCCATCCATTTGGTCTTAAAGTGACACTAGCCTAATATATTCCTGCTGCTGTCTGTAATGTTAATCAAACGCACAATAAAAAGAGAAAATCACTTTTGCTGATTTAACAAAAATTAATTCTATTTAATTTATACAGTGAAGACTATGCGGTTTAGATTATTCAATTTCTATACCAGAATGCTATTTGACCGAACAGACAAACATAGCAGTGTTTATTTTATTTGTATCTTATTTCTATTGTATTTATTTAATGCTCGTAATCTGTAATAAAAGTTTAATAGTTTCTATGCAGATTCACTTAATTAATCTGGTGTACTAATTTTTATTACGCAATATATATTGCAGAAAAACAAAATATAGGGATGTCAGTTAAACTAACCTTCAAATCAAATATCATTTCGTAAATTGCATAAACAATAATGAAAAAAACCCAATTTATTTATTTTAAACTCCTCAAAGTCTCAAGATATTTATGTAAAGTTCTTTTAACTTTACATGGCCTGCGAAACATGTGGCTCTTTTGTGTGAGACGTGAGTGCAAAGGTAAAAGATATCCGTCTAGCGCATGTTTACATGGAATTACATAGATTTAAATGTGGAAGAAAAAAAAACATGAATTGAACATTGAATAAAAATATTCAAACTTAAAGGGATAGTTCACCCAAAACTGAAAAGTTGACGGTAGCCATTGACTTCCATAGTAGGAAAAAAATACTATGGATGTCAATGGCTACCATCAACGGTTTGATTACCAATATTATTTAAAATAATCTTTTTTTGTGTGTTCAATAGAAGAAAGAAACTTCAGGTTTGAAAGAAATTTCTTGCAGGTTTGAAAGAAAGAAATGCAGGTTTGAAACAACATGAAGGTGAGAAAATTATGACAAAATTAAAAAAAAGAAAAATTAACTATACCTTTAAAAGGATTTGATTGAAAGGGTTATTAGCAGGTTGGTTAAATAATTGAGGGGCTGAAATGAATGTACCTGATGACATCAAAACTTGCAAAGTCCCACTGATATATCCCCAGGTCTGAACAACAGACAATGTACCGGCCGTCGAACTGTAATCGTGGCTGCAAGCAGACACTGCGGTCTTCTGACACGGATAGGGTCTTTAAGCACTTACAGTTGATCTCACACCCTATAGGCCACACCTATGGAAAAACAGAGGGCAAAACAGATAAATATTACACGTAGAAAGTCAGAATATCACAATATTGGTTCAACTGCAAGTTCCTTTTGTATGCTTTTTTTGTACAGTTAAGGTTACAATGTGATTGTTAGGTTATTTTTAAGGTTTTGAATGTGATTCATTACAGACAAAAATAAAAAATAAAAAGAGAAAAAATAAACAAAGTTCATAAATTTACTGATAGTATTTATTTTTTTAATAATAATGACAGCCCTAAATGCAACAACGGAATAATGTGACTGGCCTTTTAAACAACTTTACATTTAAAATCACAATCTAATTGGGTAACACTTTATTTCGATTGTCCACTTTAGACATTTTACTAACTATAAGTGACTTTTCAACTACATGTCAACTAACTCTTATTAGAGTATTAGTAGACTGTCAGCTTAATATCTTCTAACACTTTATTTTGTTGGTCTCCCAACAGACATTCAACTGACTATAAGTAACTTGGCGACTACAAGTAAACTTATTCTCCTAAACCAAAGACTAACACCTAACATAACCGTAACAGTACTGAAAGTCTATGATAATATTTTAATACTCTATTGAGAGTTACTTGACATGTAGTTGAAAAGTTACTTATAATTAGTAGAACATCTAAAGTGACTATCGAAATAAAGTGTAACCTCTAATTATTGTGGACAAACTTCACACTGAACAGCAATTTGAAAGACATTAAGAGAGCTTGAAAAATACTTGCACAAGTGATTTACATTACCTTTATTTCATACTTATCAACACTCAGTAGTATGTAGTCACCAGGACTGTGCATCATGGACTCCACTTGACTTTTTTGAAGGTGCACCTAAACCAGAGCAGATGTACAGAGTACATCTAAATCATAATAGATAGACTACAACACTTCATTCCCCAATGAGATCTGGTCAAAATAAGTCTTACCTTAGTGACCCACTCTGTGTGTCCAGTAAGAGTGTTGACACAGGTTCCTGCAGACAGGGACCAGACTTTTACTGTGAAGTCTGCTGAGCCGCTGACCAGGGTGTCCAACTCATCATTGTAGTCTATGCTGAATACTACAACAACAGTAAAATAGTCTTTTATGCATATGCAATGTCTTGCTGACATTACATTACCTTAAAGGTCAGCAGTGACAAAACCGAAATCATAAGCAAAATCTCAGATCAAGATCATTGATCTTCTTTGTGCTATTAGCCGACAAAGCTTGGCACCAACCTGCCCCAGTATGTCCTCTGAATTGCTGGATTTTGGCACCAGTGCTCCATTCCCAGCATGCAATGGTGTTGTCAAAAGATCCTGTAACCAGTTTCTGCTCATCAAATTTGACAGTGGCACAAGTGTGGGTCTGAATGCCATAAACACACTGACCAGTGCGAACATCCCATAGTTTAGCTGACAGGTCATCAGAACCTAAGTGGAAGGACATCTACAATCAGCGAGCTACTAAATGGGATCCACATTTAAAACATGCAATAACTCCATGCTTCACCACCAGTAAACCACTAGCAATTCCTATTTAAATTCAAAATAAATTAATATGATTACGTGGATTCAATGTACAGTGTTAGTTTAGTGCGAAAGAGCAAATATTGCTAGGTAGAAATAAAACTACTGCTTTATTGAGTTCAATCTATGAAAAGACTTAAAACAACCATTCAATGCCCTTCAGATGAACATGTTCTATAATTTTTAATGACCCCAGGATGTAACAAGAATCCATAAGGAGCACGATAACTCATTCTCTCCCACACTTAAAATTAAAAACTGAACTTATGAAAGGGAGAATTAGCGCTTAATGTGGCGATGTAAGGAAAAACAACCTCTATAAAAGGTTCCGCACCTGTGCAGAGGAGCCCATCCCGGTAGTAGAGAGCATATACCCGAGCACTGTGTCCAATCAGAGAGCTTGTCTCAAAAGCATCCTCCTCATTCAGCTGCTTCATGCGCAGTTTGGCCTTCAGATAAACACCCTTCCAGTGCCCCGCATCCTGGATGGACTCATCGATGCGCCAGCCGAGGTCTCGACACACGCTCTGCCACACTTCTGTACAGGTATTGATAACCTTATTCCACTGCTTGCACACCAGACAGCAGGTGAGCAGGGTCTGGGGGTCCAGCCAGCGGAGCAGGTAAAATGCCAGCTCTAACGGCAGCAGGCGCAGGAAATCCCGCTTCAGCAGGGCTTCCAGCCCATTGGACAGGTGTCGCAGCTGAGCAGCGCCGCTCAGTGAGATGAGGTGGTCCAGCGATTGGTTGCGCTGCTGGTCGCTTAGCGCCAGGAAAGAGGTGGAAACCGACTCCAGCCACCTCTCGAAAGCCGCCTTCTCCATGGGCACATGAGGGCGTCTACCTGTTGACAGATAACAGCAGGTTAACATCAGAAACATACTTTTTGCAGATAACAAACATTGATGTACATTAAGCAGTGTCTTTGTACGGAGTAAAAACAAGACAATTCCAATTATCAAGAGAAATGAAAGAAAAAACACCTTCAGAGTAGATAATGGACGTCTATCATATCAGAGAAAAACCCTTTCCACTCTGAAGGAAACTTTGAATAAAATAAATGCCATAAACGGTGCTTCAAAGCATATAAAACATAATGTGAAGGTACTCATTTATCCGAAGAACAAACCATGACGGTGTTGTTTCAAAGTCTGTGTTCCTCCTATGCTTCCTAAGGACTATCAAACCATACACCTAACCCTACCAGTAATCTAAGGGGAAACAGGGGGAACAGATATAACGGTAAATCAAGACTGAGATTAACTTACTTGACTGACATGTTAAGAGAATCTGACAGGATGTCATGTAATTGGAATGCAGCTCTCTGGACTCCAAACACATTTGACAAAAAGTCGCTAGCTAGCAGGCCAGAGACTTTATTAAACAAACACACACACACATACCGGTATATACATTTATGTTGACCAAATAATCTCAATAACACGGTCAGCAGATATTCAAAGATAATACATATTATAAACACAAGCTTAACGGTAAATATACAATAGAGTAGGGCATAAATAATCACCATTTCCAGTAGAATCAGACAGTGGGGAGCGCTAGCTAGCCACGCTAGCTAACAGGTGTCAACACAAATCGATATCGCTCTACAAAAAAGAAACTTTTCGTTTTTGTGGTTGAGTCACAGTCTGGCCTAACATTTAATTTAAGCGACGAACAAAGAAAAGGCGAAACTCCAAGCTAACTGACATCAAACAAATCTCTAGAGTCCTGAGCTAGCATTATAACATACAATACAGTATGAATCTAACGGAAACGCTTTGGCTTTAAATGTATTCGATCTCTGTTCGTTCACATTTCCGGAACGTAATATCATACGTTAATTTAATGCACATTATTGTTGTGGGTTATTTTTCTGTTTGTGGAGTTAGCTGGATAGGCTAAGATAGGATAGGAAGCCGTTAGCAGTGAGAAATTACAGCGACAGGAAGTTGCAGGATGAGCAATTTGACACGAGCGGGAGGAAGTCAGGAGGAGTGTCCGCCGCCTGTCACTATTTCAAACCATGACTTTGAATGAGTTTGCATTCCTCAAAAAATGTATGAAAAAATGATGTGAGTTATATGCAAAAACATCATATGATGCTGTTCCAAAAAAAAAAAAAAAATCTTAATCGAGTTAAAGTCAGATGGTGTTTATTGTGGCGCATCATTCGATGGTCAACAGGGGGCACAACATGCCAACAAACAGACAAATTTAATGTAGCTACGTCTAATTTTACGGTTTAGTAAACCCAAATTACTCGTAAATGGATAGCTAGCTTCTCGTTCTATTTTAAAAGTTCAGGGTCGGTATGCGACTCCCTGGTAATAATGCACTATATGAGCCCTGGGCACCTGCCCTTGGTTTTGGATCCCAGCACTCACGCCGTTTTACACTGTGTTATACCCTACCGTAAGATTTAATGCAGTACTCGTTCCTTCTTCTAGAGGAGAGAACCGAGGTTACATGAGTAACCGGGTATGTTATTATATTAAATCATGTTCCACGATCAATGTTGTGTAAACTAGGCTCTGGGCAGGTTTTTGTGTTAATTTCTATTTCCTGTTGCTGTGCAGGCTCTTTTATTGTATTTAAACAGCCCAATAACCCTTTTATTTTTTGTATAGCCTACGTGGAACATATGGTAGCATCTCAATCAAGTGACAAGATTCAGGGAGGAGTTTTAGTAGAATTGCTGTGCATCTGTTGAAGAGATCTCTCTGCTGCATGTAAACACAAAACAGTACCACCCTCCTGTCCCATACCTACAGTACCAACTGCTGTTAACAACATGTCCACCGAGGCATGACATGACAGAAGCGAGGTGACCCTACATTCCAAGGGCTGAGGGCATGAGCCCAAGCAGCCCATTAAAATTGATGTCATGTCAGGTGAGGCTGAGCCCAGATAGTAAGAAATTCTAGATATCTGGTATAATCAGTCCTCAAAGTTCTCATATGGCCAAGTTAATGATATTGATGTTTAGTAATATTAACAGGGACAGAAGTCAGACCAAATATGAAAAGGCCTAATATATTTTCTCTTTTCTAGTGCCTTTCGTGTTCTGAACAGCTTCCATTAATAATGGGACTGATATTTTCCATGATTAACATCTGGTTGGTTTAAATGATTATTGAACAATGCCAAGTGTTTCATTTGTGAAATGCAAGCAGTGAGGTTCTGTCTGCCAACTTGAAACTTTCCATCTCCATTTTTGGTCCTTTTAGTCTGGAATCTTTTCATACTGCATGTTTATTACAGCAGTTTTTATCAATGGTGGAGTAAGGGATAAATTGAAGCTAACAAGCAGGATATTTTCATGAGTTTTTCTGACAAAACAATAATACAAACATTGTTGATGAAAATGAGAAAAGATAAACAAAGACTGTAATTTTAAGACATGACCTTGTTGTGATTATTATCTAACGTGCAATATTTAGGTGAAATAACTTCCTGTAGAGCAAGATATTTTCTTAAAAATGTTTATTTAAAGATACCCCATTAACATTATATTTCATTAACATTATTTTATACTCATAATATGTCATTTACTGCAGTGTCTGTGATTACAACAAACTGAGCAGTGCATTTTGTAAGTGGAGAGCAGACAGACCTTGTAACATTTGAGATGACCACATTAGAATTATGAAATGTTAAGCTTTAAAAAATACTTAAGGGTTGTTCATTTCATTGTTCATTTCAACGCGTTCATTGACCTGAAATCTAAATATACCAACACCGTACAGACCTCCAAAACTGTGGGCATGTGTAATGCTGCTGAATGCTATATGATATTGTACAACATGAACCTCATTCTTTCATACAAGCTAAACTGTCTGAAAAGAGCCCATTTGCCAGTTTTGAATGCATCGCATGTATGCCAACACCATCACAACAGTCATATGCAATACTGTAGAAAAGTTGCATCCAATATCACAAGGTGTACAGTGACTGCCTGTGGGTCAAGCGTGGCAGTAGATACAGGTTCAATATAATACATCATGGCTGTCAGAATTTCATAAGGCTGTTAGAGTTTCATAAGGACTAATGATCAGACTTTGTTTATTGTTGAAGTTTGCTGATTTACATAGACAGCTCTTATAAATAAATACGACTGAAAGCATGTTATTTAATGCCAGTGCTGGTTGAAGCTCTGTGGAGCAGTGCAACTTCATCTTCGTTCTTCATGTAGTAGTGAAGACTAGACTAAAATCCAGCTAGGTCCACCCACTTCTGACAAAGACCACAGCAATATAAGGAACTCATTCATTGGTGTTAAGGATATTTGAGTTATGTATTTAATAAAGTCACTAAGTCACTCTCCGTGTGATTGTCTCTTTTTCTTTACAAAAAGGGCACTGAACCCATCAGACCTCATAGGTTCTTTTACTGTACATCATTTTTCCAAAATGAGTTCTGGAAGGGTTCACATTGTCTGGAGCGGCTTTTGGTTTTCCAGTGACAGCTGAGATGAGTGATTGACAGCTGATCCTCTCTAAAGAGCAGCGCCCACAATGCATCTTCGGGTTGGCAGGCCAAAGAGATTGGTGATAGGTCAGCTTTCCTCCACAGTGCCAGCAGAATAATGTATTGTAAATGTATTGTATTGATTATCTAGATAGGAATGAAAGACAGAAACTTTACATTTACATAGAGCTAAGGAATCAGAGGGGAAAAGAGTTTTCTTTCTATCCCTTTACTTAATTTTTCCCACAAGAGGGTCTATGGGCTGCCATTAACTTGAAGAGCGGAAGAAAAATAATAAGAACGCCAACGATTTCAATAGGTGCCTACGCACTTTCAGTGCTTGGCTCCTAATAAAAAATATTAAAAATAACACTGATGTGTTCATTCAACAGGCTAGTACATTGCTGTTATCAGCATTTTGGGAAAATGGGAAATGGGACTCACTGAACTCCACTTTGAGATGGGCCTACACCAGGCCGTCATAAAGGGAGAGTGCCTGTACAATAGAGGGGTCCCCCTTGGAGCCCTCCTGAAACTCCTGGAGAGTCAGCAACCCATCTGCATTCTGTTGACAAAAGAAATACAGTTATCAACCACAAATACTAGGTATTAAATGCTTACAGTTGGTGGCAGAACATAATGCAGGGAATCAGGTAGAGACATTTTTTTAATAATGTATTCAAATCTCTTTTTTTTCTCTCAAGAGCTTCGTGTTCTTTCAAAGGTTCTTTTATCAAAGCTTTCCGAGAGCCTCTAGAAGAGCTTCAATTTTGCGTCTTTCATGTGGTGTGCCTTCTGTGTTTCTAGTGTCTGACAAAGGACAGCTCTACTCACAGCAAAAATAAGCCATTATATTGAACCTATAGCTATGCATACTTAGTCATAGAAAGTCTTAGGATTTGACTATTAAACAATGACTGAAAATGATCATAAAGTGCAATCCACTATAAATGCAGTACATTTTCCATGATTACTTTTTAAAAAGAAAAACTATTTCTACAAGTAATGATGTGCATGGGAGAAAAAAGGAAGTGGAAGACAATAATATACTGCATTAACCTTATCCATCATAGCAAAGATGCGGTCGACTCTTTTCTCTGGAGTGTTTTCCTCCTCAGGTAACTCCACTGTGTTCCCCTGCAAGACATAAACAAGATGTGAACTTCTGGGACATCTGGCCTTTCACAGCAGGATAAGAAACAACCTCTGTCAGAAACACGTTACCCATTCATCTCTTTATGTGGAAAATAATACAAACTCTTTATATAGATAAAAAAAGAACACAGCAATAAATATAAGCTAACTGCGTGTATTAGACCCGAATTGAAGGTGGGTGGGTGGGTGGGGGGATTACCAACGTAAGCGATTTCAGCGGTTATATAATTATATCAAATTATATCAATTAGCAAATTATATCAATTCATTAGCATTAAAAGGCAAAACACAATACATGGCCAAATTTAAAAATCAGTGGTCTGCTGTAAATGGAATTTTACAATAGGGTTCAATAACATTATTTGATGTACAGTATTTGATATAATGGACTATCAATGAACAAGATTTATTTATTTACTAATGGTAATTTATGAAAATAGTACTTGTAAATGTTTTAAAAGTGCTGTTATATATTAGTTCATCTGAAAAAAACATATCGTTGTAACATGTATGTTAGGTTTTGGCAGAGTTCCCAGTTATCATTTGTTTCCCTGCTTGTTAATTAGTTCCCACACCCGTTTTTTTTTCTCCCTGTGTATTGAAGCCCCCAGTTCTTTCAGTTCATTTTATATATACCGTATGTATAATATATACATGCATACATACATCATATAACATAATTTCAGAACACCACTACACTTATATACATTCAAATGATAGAAAATTGTTTTTCCTTTAAAAAAAAAATCTACTGAAAATATCTCATCTTTATATGTCCTCAAATAAATGAATGGTAACTGTAATTCATGCAGCACAGGTAATCAGGGCTCTTTGCCAATTGTATATGATCAGAACAGCATCAAAAAAGCACACAATGATATTAAGCTTGCTGGAAGCTAGTGTTTGCGAAGGTAGACATTGCAGTCTCTATCAATCAGATGCTCATAATCGTTGCATGTTGGCCTTCCAAGAAAGCAATTGCATTTACTCAGTTGAAATAGAAAGTTACGGTTCAGTGAGATGCATATGACTCACCACCATCTGGTAAATGGCATCTACGATGTTCAGCATCTCATCTCGGGTTATGTAGCCATCATTATCAAGATCGTAAAGTTTAAAGGCCCCTGTGATAGCAATAACAATCAAGCGATTGGAGTGGCAAACTTGTTCAGATCATCTAGTAGTGCATTCAGTGTGGGAAAGAGCTGACTTAATATAAGACACTGAAGTGTTACTCAGACAGTCTTCTGCAGATAAATAAACACATCTCTGGTGCAGAAACAAGAAAGCCTTGAGGTTCAGACAACAAAATGAGATTTATAAAGAATTTCTGGTCTTACATCTGAGTTTTTCATCCAGTGTTCCTCTAGATGTGACAGACAGAGCTTGAATAAACTCTGAGAACTCAATGCGTCCATCCTGTGGATACACAACAGAAAGATGGCATTGGTGCTGCTGATAGGTGAAATGTAAAAAGGAGTAAAAAAACAAGCAAGGTTTGATTTTATACAGCTCACACCTGAAATGAAAGAGACAGCAAATATGGCAAACAACTGCAGAGTGACACAGCAAAAAACAGCAGTTAACTGTCTGGAGTCGGCTATCGCACATGCGCGACAAACTCACTTTTTTCTTTATCAGTGCAAAAGACACTCAAATTACTCTGTTGGTTTTGATCTTACATATAAGTGTTGTACATCGTTTGATCCTGTTAAGTGTCTATTTTATCTCTTTTTTGTGGATAATCACAATAAAAACAAAGTGTTGTGTTTTTTTTGTCAAATAAAGAAAAATAAACATGATGCAAATTTTACCTTCTCTCTGTCAGTGAAGTTCATTCTGAAACGTGTTCATAAAAAATGAACTGTAACTCAGTAAATACTTGTCACACAGGCACAAAAGATTTTTCGTTATGAACCTGAAATTCTCTTCTTTTAAATTAAGTAATTTATATAAAAAACAAAAATTGTCAGCTAATGAAATCTGTATGAAAAGAGAGAGGTGTCATTCTTTTTCCTTTCAGCTAATTATAGCTTATCACGTGTTAATGTGACCTTGCCCACTGAGAATGCGCCCTATTGCCAATGATTAGGCAGGATGACTTTCAGATCATTTTTAAGCAAAAACTCTAGGCGACAACATCCATTTGACAAAGGATTTGTGGACAGATATTTAGTATGTGTTTTGTGGCCTTATATCAGAAACCCTGCATAAACAATATTCTCTCAAAAATACAAACATGTACATACATGTTTCTCACATATGATAGTAGCCCTGTTTCTGCTAAACAGAGTGTAATTTCACCTGTGGCATTAATATGTTTATAAGCAACAGAAAAAAAGCACAAATATCAGGGCATGTCAAAAGGACCCCAAAAACACCATAGACCCCAGAGGGTTAAATAAAGAAGCAGCAGGGAAGGCTGTTATGTTACCTGTTGTTTACTACCAGCTTACCAAAGGTTGGAAATGTCATTTTGACAGTGATTCTGAAGTGTGTCTAAAAAGATTGTAGCACACAGTCCCACTGGGAGTATAGAAACATCTGAGAATACTATACAGGGGCATTGTCTGTCTGTCTGTCAGTCACACTTTGTTTAGTGTGTGTAATATTCTCTATAAAGCTCCTAAATGCATCATCTTTTGCATGCATCATGCAATTGTTCAACCACAAACAAATACTCAATTCTGCAAATCTGTTGAAGCTGCATTTCTAAAGCTAAAATGGAAATGCATAAATGTCCCTGTCGCTGAGTAAATGAAAGTGAATAGAGTGTTTACACACTTTATTTTGCTGTTTAGTCAACAATCTCTTCAGGGAGAGAATTTAGAGGTGATATTTTTCACCAATAGGCTCAGACTCAAGATAACAAATCAAAACAGTGCATATCAAAACTTTTATTGTAAAACTGCAACTAATATAACAGTGCTTTTCTTTTATTGATGTTTCCTTTTTCAGCCTTGCGTTACCTTGTTCTCGTCAAAGACGTTGAAGACAAAGGTTGCAAACTTGGTGGGGTCGCCGAAGGGGAAGAACTGCTTGTAGATCTTCTGAAAGCCAGCTGCGTCCAACTGACCACTGGGGCAGTCTTTTATAAATCCCTTATACCTGCCAAACAGATAGGAAAAAATAAACATAATTGTAAGAGTTGGGAAGAAGAAAAAAGAGAGACTTTCATTATGCAAGGATGAACCCAAAGACAAAACACAGATTTCCCTCCCCTGTGAAGATAAACTGATAGCAGTGTTAGAGTGCGCAGTGTTATAGAACATGTGGTCAGGACATTTCAAGACAAATTGAACCTCTGTCACCCTATCCTGTAATTTTCAGAAACAACACTTCAGTGCAGTTTATTTTCTGTATGCTAATTGATCCCTGAAAAATCCGAGGACTATCATTTAGGATCATTTCCGGGCAATTTGGGGCAAAGGGTGAAATTGTTGCCCAGGATATTACAGTGCATGTCAGTCTTCAATTGCAAATGAATTTGCAGGAACATCAGTTTGGATTCTGCATTTTAGGAAATAATAATACTTAGCATGTAAAATGCAAACACATTTTAAAAACATGTATTCACAGAAAACTGTCTTTTTTATTACGTGTCAGTTTAAGTTATTGTACAAAATGGCCCTCACAATCATTATAAAAATCTCCAGCATGTTGGGGTTAAAATACTTGATTGGCTAATTGTTCATTACCTCCTCAGAGGGGCTTTCAAAGAGACATTTTTCACATTATCCTAATTTACAGTAGCGTGATGACAGAATCCTGTCACAACATGTGCACTGCAGCACAATTTAATAAGTAACCAGTGCTTTAAATGATCAAAACTAAATAGCTCAAGAAAATCTTTTAAATTGTGTTTCAGATGGGAATATATTCCATGATACCACTGTTATATAGTCAAATAAACGTGTCAAACCTAATTATTATGTTGTCTGGAGTACTTTGCAGTATTTTATGGTGAAATGTTTTTCAAAATTGCATATTTGATCGTTGCTTCCGCAACCAATGTCTTTTGGTTTGGTCTTTTGGCACAATTTTTCCCTCCACACTTTCTTTCCTTTCACATGATAATAATCTAAACTCAAATCACTATTTAATGTACAAGGATTTACTTGCTAGCCACAAAATAATAATGTGCAGTTAGTCAGTCATTATCATAAAATAAATGGCTTCAGGATGACTGACAGTACATTAAAACTAGGGTTTGGTATTGTTTAAAATTATAGTTACAAAAGTTATACAGTCAAGAAGAGTTAGCTGATTTTCTCTTTGTCTTTTGTTGTTTGATTAACATTATTATAGAGACGGCAGAAGGAATATTAGGTTGTTGTCACTTCCAAGTTGCAAGGATACAATAAACTGACTGTAACACATGCGCTTTCTTTGTTTTACGTTCCGTTTACACAAACAAATATTTTGACATTTTTGTATGTATTTGTCCATTTAAGTGCAAAAAGACGAGGAAGAGAACTTTGCACTATATACACTTTCTGTGCGCATGTTTTAAAATGGAAATGGTATAAAATCACATTTTCTGTTTGAAGAGGTTTGGATGCGTCGATAAGATAAGAGGAATCAAAATTTATCCAAGTAAAAGTTATCCAAAGTATCCAATTCCTCAGCTTAAGTATCCGATTCCAGATTTGGAATCCATTTTCAGTTCCCAAGTCAAATTAACTCACATTTTTCCTTAAGATTCCTCCCTAGATTCAAATATCTTTTTTAACTAAATCAGAAAGTCACGAAACCAACAATGCAGCTATAATCCACAAAACCCTCCATGTGAGAGCAAATCCTAGTTTTCTTTATCAAAAGCACAATTCAGCCACTTTGCTTAAGAAACTGTAAAAAGTTTAGGACTATAATCTGCTGTACAGTACATGTATCGCAAAACAAGGGAATAGAAAAAAAAAATGGGTCTGATACACCTCCCCTGGAATACTCTGAAAATGTCTTTGCAAGGCTTCATCTACTGATCCTCTGAGGACTCGATAAGATAGTTCAAAGGCAACTCTACTTCTGGTGTCAACAAACATACTTCAATATCATCAGAGAAATGGAAGAAGAAAATGATGCGCACCTTGAGCTGTGTGTGTGTGCGCGCGCATGTGTTTGCGTGCATGTCAAGGCTTGCTGCTTTGCGATCTGATTAGCACTAGACTGAGCTCCAGGGCTATGCTTTCAACACAAGACCGTAGTGCCTGTCATTAATAGAGCTGTCCCCAGTGAAATGCCAGTGTATTAAGTACAGTGCAGTACATCATCTGTGAGTATAATAATCAGGCAAGAAGTCAAGGTAGGTTGTATATTTCCTTGCTCTAACAGATAAACATAAAAATACAAGGCTTTTTGAACAGTCACAGAAGATTGGCCCACCTTTGTAAATGTCATCAAAACTATTTTCCAATACTCTACGTACCGTTGACTGCCTACATCTGGATTGTTAGTCTCACTCTTTGATCCATGATTTTAGTTCTTTTTTCTTGCTTTTTGACTCTCTCTCTCTTCATCCTTCTCTCTTTCCCTACTGGGCACCCTGCCTAAAGTCAACCGTTTCCCATCTGCCATGAGAGGCATAGAGCAGCCATATGGATTTTGGCATGTGAAATTAAGAATTTATGGGGATTTTGTGCTCTGAAAAGGCACTGAATATCTACACTGATGTACTTAACAACATCCCCTTCCTTAGTGGCAGACATTTTCGAAATGAGCCAGCCTATTGTTTGCAGTCAGAATGACGTGTGCTATTTCTTTTCTCCTATCTATTAATATTTTGTCAAAAATACACTTGCACTTCATATGGCAAATTAGAACTATGCATTCAGTGTGGATGAGAAAACAGTACTGTGCACTATTGGTAGTGATGGAGGAGGATGGAAAGTTACATTGGATAATGACATCTTTGTTGAGATTTTAAATGATTGATTGATTTCCTGTTTATCTCTCAGTTGAACTCATGATGAGGACAGGTGTGAAAGAGGAATGTTCACAGAAAGAGGACATAAAGAGCGCACTTACCACTGCTGAACTTCCTTTTCAGTGACTGCAAAACAAAACAGAGTACAGAAAAAAGTAAGATTTTGTTCAAACTAAAGAAACTAGATGCAAGTGTGAGAAAACTAGTCCAGACTGGTTTGTGCTGGGTAATGCTGGTCTAGCTGATGGACCAATGTAACCACTAAGGGTTGAATGGAGAATTAAATTTGAAATGAGGTACAGAATTTAAAAAATACTTTAGATAACCAAATGTGTAGAACTGTGAAGTGCAATTTTTTTAACAAGAAAAATAACATTTGTCAAGACAAACTTCGAATGGTTTGGCATACCCTAATTTTGAAGATTTCAATAAAAAGTCTTGAGGTGTGAAAATCCTTTAATAATTCATAAATAACTCCCGGAGTGAATTATTTAACCAGCATTTATTGGCATGAGGCATGAAATATACATGCTTTATTCTGGCAGACGAGATCTGCTACACTGCTGCTGCTTCTGAGAAAATACAATAATTTGTTCAGCTTAGTTAAAGTAACATAAAGGACATGCTGCTAAAAGAATATATATATAAATAATATATATGTAAATCTTTTGTGCTCAAAAAGGCATTTATTTGATAAAAATACAGTAAAAATAGTTGTATTGAAATATTATTACAATTTAAAATCACTTTTTCTATCTAAATATATTTTATTCCCGTGATAGCAATGCAGATCACATTTCTTATCTTCATCAATGTTGAAAACAGCTCTGCAGCTTAAGATTTTTATGAAACCAGTCATACTTTTTTATTCTTTAATGAATAGAAAGTTCAAAAGAACAGCCTTTGAAATAGAAATCATTTGTATTGTTACTAACGTAAATGTCTTAAATGTTACTTTTGATCAATTTAACGCACCCTTGTTGAATAAAAGTATCAGACAGACAGACAGATCATGGAATGAGTGAATTATTGGCATTGCGTTTCTAGTAGATACCATATTGCTGCTGAGTAGCTGAATGGAGACAGGAAAACGTGGAAATCTGACAGGAGAACTGCTATATCTGTCTCTCACAGCTTAGAGGCAGACTGCCATGCCAACACAACTAACATCAGGCCTGTCACACTATTTGACAGCCTCTGAGCCATCGCAGAGAGAGCTTTTTCCACAAAGATTTATGGCTCATACGCATAAGCAGACATACACTTTAAGATCCACTGCTACAGTAAGTGGACCAATAAATTAAATGTTAAATTTAGTTCTCGTACGAGAGTTTCTCTCGTACAGCATAATATCTTATGCTAGAGCAAAACTTCTTATCCACAAGAAATTGAAGCCAAAAAATAGCCTTAATTTTGAATGAATGAAAAATGTGTTGCAGCAGCATGCAGATATAGACAGGACAGCTTGCATTAGCTGATTTAGGCTAAACTGAACTCTCTGTCTGCGCAACTGTCGCCAGAGCGCAAACTGAACATTCACCGCATCCCAAAATCCTTTTGCTGTGGCAGCTGTGGCATAGTCCCGCTCAAAAGGTAAATGCTGGGTCTGGTCTCAGCATCATCAGTGTTGGGTCTGCTTTGCATGCGCCCTCTGCAGTTATGGCTAAAAGCGCGAGTACCACCTTGGACATGGGTCTCTGGTCTGTTTCACCTAAAGGTCGATCAGAAATGCATCACAGCTCTGAAACCTTGGAGAACAATCAACTGGTATCAGTCAGGTGTAAACCTGGGGACTTCCTCGAGCGTGAAGGTAGTGTCCATGGATGTCTCCACCTCGGGATGGGAAGGCTGCTCGAGGGGAGACCATTCTTTGGCCAGTGGTCAGAAAGTGAGAAGCTTCTACACACTGTCTGGAAAGGATGGCAGTCGACAATGCGCTGAGGTGTTTTTGTCCCCATATAAGAAATCATAAATTGTACAAAAATATTTAAGATTGGATTAGCATTTCTTTGATTAGGGGTGAGGAGAAAGATAATTATTTAAAAAGGTTTATGACACAACCAGGCCTTGAGGAGTGAGAGCACTCGCTGAAATATTATAATAAAGGAATTAAATATTTACATTACTAAAGGATAAAATGTAAACAATGGGTATGACAAAAAGATGTCTAGACAGAGAGAGGAGAGGGCAGAGGGCACTTGGTAACACAGGTGTGTCTCATCAGCACTCATGACCCAACATGACTTCATCCAATACATACAATGCATCTGCTACATATCAGAGAGAGAGAGAAAACAGAAGAAAAACATCCTTCTCCATCAAAAATCTTATTAATAAGATACTCAATATAAGATACTCTGCAACCTCACAAACCATAATAACCCAGCCCATGACAAACGACAAAACATCTCATCTAATCTGCCCGTCACGCTGAAGGGCAATTCTACTCATTCTACAATGCCTCTCCTCCTCACTGTCAGCTATCATGGGCCATGGCAGCAAATTAAGACAAGTAAAGAGCAAGACAAGAGTAAAAGACAGAGACAGGCAAAGAATAATGAACAATCCGGTGCCTTGGGAGCCAATGCACAGTCAGAGCCATTTATAGGTCTTATATGTCAACTCAAATGATTGCAAGACACACCAGCATGTTTGAGGTGTTTTTTGTTCGTACTTTGAGAGGAGCCATAAACGAAATCATAGTATGTCAAAACACCAGTCCCAATTCTGAACGTAAACTGTATAATTCTGCTAACCTGGACTATTGCGGTAAAGCAACTTGCATCTTTTTGTTTTTGCTTACTGATATTTCTTTTTCATTTGACACCGTCAGCAAGTTTCGGGTCAAGGAAAGGAATTAATTTATTCAGCAAGTATGGATTTAATTGTTCAAATGTGACAGTAAAGACTTGTATAACTATTTCAAATAAATGTTGTTGTTGTATTTATTCGTAATGGCTGCTAAAATTTAAGCTTTGCCAACATCAACACTTTTAGAAATTACATTTTAAAATGGTAACAATTTATTTTAAGGTGGCAGCCTGAGTTTCTTCACGTCACGGCAACCATTAAGCCTGCCACCAGATCAGTCTATGGCCGTCCAGGACTGGTTTCCAGTGTGGCAGATTCCCCGCTGATGTCAGTGCGGAGGGTCAAAAATACAGTCGTTCCAAGGCCCGTCAGTCAGAACCTGTCCAGCCAGAGATTCCAAAACCTTGTCACGTCTCAGCAGAGCTTCCAGAGACTTTTCACGTCTCAGCAGAGCTTCCAGAGACTCGTCACATCGCAGCAGAGAATCCAGAGACTCGTCACGTCTCAGCAGAGCTTCCAGAGACTCGTCACATCGCAGCAGAGAATCCAGAGACTCATCACATCGCAGCAGAGCTTCCAGAGCCTCGTCATGTAGCTCAGCTGAGCTTCCAGGGCCTTGTCACATCTCAGTTGTTTCCAGACCCTCATGACGTCTCAGCAGAGCTCCCAGAGACTGTTCCATCTGCCAAGCGAGAGTTTGTTCACATCAGTTCTGCCGAGCCTGAGCTGCTCCACGTCAGTCCTGCCCAGCCTGCACTTCACGTCACTCCTGACGAGCCTGCACTTCACGTCAGTCAGCTGTGCCTACGCATCACGTCAGGGCCACCGAACCTGAGACCTTTCACATCAGGCCTGCTGATCCAGAGACCATTCAGGTCACGTCTGCCGAGCCAGAGACCATCCAGGTCACTTCCGCCGAACCAGAGACCGTTCACGTCACTTCCACCGAGCCAGAGACCGTTCACGTCACTTCCATGGAGCCAGAGACCGTTCACGTCACTACTGCAGAGCCAGAGACCGCTCACGTCACTTCCACGGAGCCAGAGACCGTTCACGTCACTTCCGCCAAGCCAGAGACCATTCACGTCACTACTGCAGAGCCAGAGACCGTTCACGTCACTACTGCAGAGCCAGAGACCGTTCACGTCACTTCCGCCAAGCCAGAGACCATTCACGTCACTTCCACCGAGCCACAGACCGTTCACGTCACTTCCACCGAGCCAGAGACTGTTCACGTCCTTTCCGCGGAGCCAGAGACCGTTCACGTCACTACTGCCGAGCCAGAGACCGTTCACGTCACTTCTGCCGAGCCAGTGTCTACGGACAAGATGACCACCGCCAAACCAGTATCTCCAGAGCCGGTGTCTGTTCCTGTTCTCTACGGCCAGTAACCCTACAGCCATTCAATAAGTTCTGCTCTTAGTAAATGGTTCTTTTATTGTACCAAATACCACAGCCTTCTCAATGCATCTAGTTTACTTTAGGTCTCTTTTTTCGTGGTGGTAGTCAGGATCTTCAACCCCTTAAATTTGGAGTGGCACAGTTACATATAGCCATGTTGGCTGTAACATCTGCAACATCCTCTTTATTAGTTGAGGCTCAAGGCTGGTCTGACCTGAGACATATTCACTAATTTCCTCTTTAAATTCCTACCTTCTCACTTCTGACATACAGCCCCAGATACACCATAAAGCAATTTGATTAAGGACTTCATGAACACAATACCTTTAAAACAGGCTAGCCTACCATAAAACAACAGCAGCATTCCTCTCCTCAATGCAGCAGCAACAAAAATTATGACACGGGTTCCTAACAAAAGAGTGCACTAGGAATAAGGAGTTAAGTTCGAGATATCAGTCCCATTGGACTTGCATACAATAGTGTTTGTGACTAAAGCGAGCGAGTAATATACACTTAAAGAACTCACTGAGTCAATCCATTAATAAAAACATCTCATGAAATCATGTGAATCAGGACATTCCCAGCCAGGCTGCCTGTGTGGGCCACATTCTGTGAAGCAGACTCTTGGTAAATCTCGCTCCACATAACGCCTGTTGTATTGCCTCTCATTGGCCACCCACTGTTATATTTGATTAAGCTATTTGTGGACATAAACTCAATGTGAAGGCAGGGAAGGAGACTGACTGGCATTACCACTACTGGGTTATCCTGTCTGTCTCTTTCTGGATCTTCAGATGCCTTCCCTTGACGCACAATACACATGTACACAATATACAGAGGGCACAGCATGGGGCAATGAAGGAATCAACTGTCATATATGTGCCTCTAAAAGGCCAGGTTCACACCAACAGAAATGTTTGGCATGAAAATGTGGTCAAAATTTTGCACTTGATTTGTCTGTTCAGTTCAATGTAAAAAAAAAAAAACCCAGAAGATTGGCTGAATGCAAATTTACTCCCTGATAATAGGTGGAACTTATCCACCTTATTTTTAAGGTAAGCACGGGAGTAGCCATTTGTAATTTTAATATGTCTACTCTTTTACGAGAAGTGCCAAGGGGTTTTTAATGACCACAGAGAGTCAGGACCTAAGTTTTACCTCTCATCTGAAGGACAGTGCTCTTTGATAGTACAGTGTCCCCATGACTAGACTGGGGCGTTGGAACCCACACAGACCACAGGGCGAGCACCCCCTACTGGCCACACTAACACACCTTCCACCTCTTCCACCTAACACCTCTTATATAAATGCCTCATTCATTCATCGTTGTGGAAGACTTACTAGCACTCTTTAATATGGAACAAAGGATTCCCCAACGCTATCTCACAACCAATTCGTACAAGTTTGTGCGAGTGATTAAAAGGTGGCTAATTTGTCTAAAACCATGTGATGGGTAGGTTTAGGGGCGGGGTCAGGGGAATGTCATTCGTACGATTTCATACGAATTGGGCAACTCGTAAAATATGTACGATTTAGCAAAAGTGAGTTGGCGTTTGGTTGCCGAGTGAGGTCGTACGAATTGTTACGAATTAGCCACCTCATAAAATTTGTGCGAACTGCCGTGAGATCGGGTTGGATTCCCTCATTGTCATGGTGAAATGAACTAGAACAGAAAGAAAAAAAAGTATGTGTGTGAATTAATGACACACAAACAATCGGAGTAAAATATTATGATATTACAAAGAGCTTGCGGATGTGTTAGGCAGCTGTTGGTCTGCTACTAGTTAAGTGAATCAATCAAGAGAACCCAAAGGTTACATTTCTGGACTAGAGAACATAGCTGATGTGAAACCACTGGTAATGACACAAAGATTGAGAGGTGAGTGGAATAGACAGTGTAGACACTAGGCAAAGAGAACAAGAAGAGACAAGCTGCAACCAGGCTGAAAGATACAAGAGAGGACTGGAGTGGAGAAAAACTGAAAAACAACGTGACGAGAAGCAGAGAGAGAAGAGAGAGGATACAAGACTAATTGTTGATTATAGCTTCCTTGTTTGTTTTTCCTTGCATGTACATAAATCTGTTACTGCAAAGCAAATATTTTAATGCTTGCATGCACTCTTAATACTCAAATAACTGTTATTCTGTCATGACAACTGTTAGACAGATTGGCATGATAATAGGCATGGATCTGCTACGCTTTGCAGAGCAAGTACCAAGACTTGCTACTGCCAATACATTCACTGTGAGCACATGCTGCTGTTGCTGCACATGTAACATACATGAAATAACCCTCATGCAAAGCATGAGAAATGCCAAATAAAGGTGCCCAGTTACACAGCTTTTCTCAGCCGCTTTAGATTTTGGAGCACAGCCGACAGAGAGTATTGCTATACATTTGTAAAGCAACTTTTCACCCTGCACAGCACAGGTTAATGGAAGAAATATACAATACAACCGTATACAGTTTACACATGCTGCTGAGTGAGAAAACAAGCATTTCAGTATACTGACTTTAAACTGTTTTACTTCAAAAACATTTTTTTGCATATTACCACACTAGCCCACAGTACAGAAAAAAGAGTGTTGAAATGGATCTCAGCTAGAGCAGGGTGCTTTCAAACATTTGCTCTAAGTAATAAATTTTACCCATTTCAAAGAAGTGATGCCGAAAAAAACAACAACACTTGTTGTCTGAATAGTGATTGGCATGCGTCTTTGATGCTTGGTTTCTATTCCCGACATGGTCTCAGTATTGAAAGCCTGTTAGATTTGTGCACTGCTTCCATACACACTGATCTAACCATGCAGCGAATGAGCAGGAAATTATTTCCTGACAGCCCTGCTTTACCCCCCGTTGCGCACAAAACCAACCTCTGAAGATGCTCATTAAACATGGTTCACTACCGCTGGGAATGTGCTTAAATTCCATTAAAGTTTAAAGGAGAACTTATGTTAACCAAGAAACCTACAGTACCTGTACCAAGGGGATCTTTGACAATTTCACAGGAAGCTAAAAATGTTAAATGGTAGGCCTAGAGAGTAATAATTTGTTTCTTTAGTAGGCCTACCACTGTTTCATACTAACTGCTGATAATGACATGTTGTATTAAGAGGGAAAATAGGTTTATTACAATTAATAACATGCATAATTTATCAATTTAGGTTCAACTTAGATACTTCCCTCCAGAGTAAAAATTCTGTCATATTTTACTTTCTTCAGCTGAACAACCAAAACTTTATTGGCCAGCTACTACCATTCTATTGACCAAAAACTAAAATCTCAAAATATACTTTACGTTCCACATAAGATAATATGGAATGAAGTGTGAGTAAATGATAATAAAATTTACATTTTTGAGTGAACTATCCCTTTAAGCCAAGTAGCTACATTAAGAACAAATATGGATATGGGGACACTAGGGAATCTGTTTTAGTAAATTATAAATAAAATATATCGATCTACTACACTTTCCAGCAACAATGCAAAGCATGCAGATTTAGTATTTTTGAAATTTGTTTTGAGCTGGAAGGTTATGTGAAATCCATCAAGCTTCATTCATTGACTTCCATTCACATTCTGAATGTTTACTGAATGGCTGAACTTAAAGATTAAAACCAAAACCATCAAAGCTGAAGGTCTGCAAGAAAGTAGAATAGATGGTATATTTTGACATTTGAAATGTATTATTTGTGACAAACAAAAACATGTGACCTCGACTCAATAGTTCACTCAATAGCGTGACGAGACTCAACAAAACCTCTTCACATGTGCTCGCTTTTTTCGCTCGTTCTTCTCTGTTAGTATGTGTAATGCAAATGAATTGAACACAAGGTCTACTCTAGTGTAACTGTGACTTTACACTAAAACAAAACAAAAACCATTTTTGATAACCCAGTCATGTAGATTTAATTATGTCATAATTGTCATCGCTGTTACCTTCTCCTCTAAAATTTGCTTCCCCTATTTCACACTATACAGCATTAGCGAGGTCTAAAAGCCTCATTTCAGTAATCTAAATCAAGCCAAAGCTAGTGACAATGCTAATAGTTTTTTTCCACCTCGATCAGGAAATTATTGTTGCAATGCAATTTTCGGTTAGCACCATATTGACTCGACGTGAGAGTTGCTGCCAGCTGTTCATGTAGACACCTTATCTTCTCACAACAGAGATGCGAGCCTTAATGATTATATGATTAGTGAGTGACAGAGGAAAACCAATGACCCCAGAGATGAAATGAGGATCCCGTTCGATTTATAGAGACATGAACATAATAAGCAGGTGGACATAGCCTACATGCACACCACACACACACACACCCACACACACATATATTTTTTTAAATGGTTCCAAAGTAGATACAAAAACTGGGTAGTTTCCACTTCAAATTGGAGATGGAAAAAAGTAAAAAGTAGAAATAACATGCAATTAACCAGCACAAGACATGACAGAAAGGACTAAATAGCAGTACTCACAGTAGGTCTTTCTGCACAGCTCTTCCACTACTTCAGGCTTTAGTTTACTGCTGGATTTGCCCATCTCTCCAGCTGGTCACAACGGTTTATCCTCACTCCCTAATTCACTCCCCCCAATCCCACCTTCCACTTAGAGAGAGAGAGAGAGAGAGAGAGAGAGAGAGAGAGAGAGAGAGAGAGAGAGAGACGCAGAAGTCGTGCCTTTCCTTCAGACCGCAGCAGTGTTGAACAGAGGAGGAGGAAGGACAAGTAATTACAAGAGCAAATTACACAGAAGCAGTGTGACTACAGCATGCAGAGTTGTCTCTCCTCACTCGGAGGGAATGAAACGGGGAGAAAGAGAGGGCTTTAATTTGTCAACCGGTGTCCCTCCTCCCCTTTCCTCCAGTCAGTGTCTGCGGTTTCTTCGAGCCCAGGAGAGCCACTCTTCAGTTGGGTGATCGCTGCTGTCTGGCTCGGTCCACCTTGAGGAGGAATCGATTCACTAACTGAGTCCGACATCCAGACGCATTTGTTCTCTCTCTCTCTCTCTCTCTCTCTCTCTCTCTCTCTCTCTCTGTGTGTGTGTGTGTGTGTGTGTGTGTGTGTGTGCGCGCAGGCTATGTGTGTGTATAGGGGCGTGTGTTGTCACCACACTTTGTGTTGATGCTGTTGTCACTGACAACAGAAGCCACTCCCGTAGTGCTCTCGGTCCTGAAAATATCCTTGTTCTGTTAGTCTTGTTCATATCCCTGTGACAAAGACCTTTTTTCTGTCTCAAATTTAGTTTCTTTAAAAGGGCCTTACTAAAATCTAAAACTTTAGATTTGACCATTATATTTAATATTATTATTTAATTATTTTGGTAAAATTGTGTAATCCAAATGGTTGGAAATTGTAACAAAAAATTTCCAATTATGTATATTTAACCTTAGATGTTTTAGCCTTTAAAGGCTAAAACATCTAAGGATTTTAAAAAATATATATGCATACATTCATAAGAATAATCCCAAAATAGGATTACAGTTGAGATAGTGCAGCTGTACAGAGTAAAGGCTCATACTCTGTCATATTGTGACAAAGCCACGGCTATAATCTGCTGGCCCACTTTAAGTCCAGGCCAATTCACTCCTCATGGGAGGTTTAGTTTATGCAGTGCTATTAAAGCATCAGAAAGAGAGAAAGGCAAGTGTTTGAATTTTGCCTCTAAATAAAGAACGCAGAAACAGAAGACGAGAACGCTGAGTCAGCTTCAAGCTGCTCCATAAACACCCAGCAGCCTTTGACATCAGCATCACCTGCTAAAACACTTCCGGAACTATAGTAGACATTTATTCCATCATGCTAGTTCAATAGCTATCTATAGTTTTTAAAATTATATAGACAATTCAATTTGTATTTGTCCTGTAGCTAAAACATTTTTTTCTCAGCAATGGTGACTGGTTATTGGTATTTTTTCATTTAGGATAAAACTTACAATATACAAAAAATATATATTTTAATGGAACTGATGGTAAAACAACATATTGTTGTGCGCCATGTTATCATGTACCGTAGAGATTACAATGTAATGAGATATGGATATGGTAATAATTCAGTACCATAGTACATCAAAGAATCACATTATTACCATTAGATACCATGGTGCCACCTGTACCTTTTGTAAAAGCATCTCTATACAATTAAATAAGAACAGACTCTGTGACATATTGTGATAAATTTAGTTGCATCAGAGCATCAATATAGCAAAGTTCTAAATCAGGACCATTCTGGAATAAAAAAAACAGATACAAAATACTTTGGAAGGTGGAAGAGGCATAAAAATAACATCTAAGCAAAGGGGAGGAAGGAATCGATTTACAGATTGGGGTATTGCACAGCAGGAGAGCGGACTGGAAAGTAGCCAGGTGTTTAAAAAAGGCACTTTTGTGCAGCATATTTTCTAAACGTCAGGTAGAAAAAAAGTGTTTTATCTAAATAAATGACATGCTGTGCCAAGCATTTGCACTACTTTGTAAAATGATGTAGGCCTATGCTATATTTGGTAACATTTATACAATCTGCTGGTATCTCAAAAGAGACTTTTATCTTAGCTTTCCTTTTAACAAAAGGTTACGGGAGCCTTTCTGGCCCCGAATACAAACTGCTGTTGACTAAGTGGAGTTGAGTTGTTCACCAGCGTAACTCTTCTCTTCAGGGCTCAGGCAGAGAGAATGGAGGTAAGTTGTTCACCAGCGTAACTCTTCTCTTCAGGGCTCAGGCAGAGAGAATGAAGGTAAGTTATTCACCAGCGTAACTCTTCTCTTCGGGGCTCAGACAGAGAGAATGGAGGTAAGTTATTCACCAGAGTAACTCTTCTCTTCAGGGCTCAGACAGAGAATGGAGGTAGGTTGTTCACCAGCGTAACTCTTCTCTTCAGGGCTCAGACAGAGAGAATGGAGGTAGGTTGTTCACCAGCGTAACTCTTCTCTTCGGGGCTCAGACAGAGAGAATGGAGGTAGGTTGTTCACCAGCGTAACTCTTCTCTTCAGGGCTCAGACAGAGAGAATGGAGGTAAGTTATTCACCAGAGTAACTCTTCTCTTCAGGGCTCAGACAGAGAATGGAGGTAGGTTGTTCACCAGCGTAACTCTTCTCTTCAGGGCTCAGACAGAGAGAATGGAGGTAGGTTGTTCACCAGCGTAACTCTTCTCTTCAGGGCTCAGACAGAGAGAATGGAGGTAGGTTGTTCACCAGCGTAACTCTTCTCTTCAGGGCTCAGGCAGAGAGAATGAAGGTAAGTTATTCACCAGCGTAACTCTTCTCTTCAGGGCTCAGACAGAGAATGGAGGTAGGTTGTTCACCAGTGTAACTCTTCTCTTCAGGGCTCAGGCAGAGAGAATGGAGGTAGGTTGTTCACCAGTGTAACTCTTCTCTTCAGGGCTCAGACAGAGAATGGAGGTAGGTTGTTCACCAGCGTAACTCTTCTCTTCAGGGCTCAGACAGAGAGAATGGAGGTAGGTTGTTCACCAGCGTAACTCTTCTCTTCAGGGCTCAGGCAGAGAGAATGAAGGTAAGTTATTCACCAGCGTAACTCTTCTCTTCAGGGCTCAGACAGAGAATGGAGGTAGGTTGTTCACCAGCGTAACTCTTCTCTTCAGGGCTCAGACAGAGAGAATGGAGGTAGGTTGTTCACCAGCGTAACTCTTCTCTTCGGGGCTCAGACAGAGAGAATGGAGGTAGGTTGTTCACCAGCGTAACTCTTCTCTTCAGGGCTCAGGCAGAGAGAATGAAGGTAAGTTATTCACCAGCGTAACTCTTCTCTTCAGGGCTCAGACAGAGAATGGAGGTAGGTTGTTCACCAGCGTAACTCTTCTCTTCAGGGCTCAGGCAGAGAGAATGAAGGTAAGTTATTCACCAGCTTAACTCTTCTCTTCGGGGCTCAGACAGAGAGAATGGAGGTAGGTTGTTCACCAGTGTAACTCTTCTCTTCGGGGCTCAGACAGAGAGAATGGAGGTAGGTTGTTCACCAGCTTAACTCTTCTCTTCGGGGCTCAGACAGAGAGAATGGAGGTAGGTTGTTCACCAGCGTAACTCTTCTCTTCAGGGCTCAGGCAGAGAGAATGAAGGTAAGTTATTCACCAGAGTAACTCTTCTCTTCAGGGCTCAGGCAGAGAGAATGGAGGTAGGTTGTTCACCAGCGTAACTCTTCTCTTCAGGGCTCAGGCAGAGAGAATGAAGGTAAGTTATTCACCAGCGTAACTCTTCTCTTCGGGGCTCAGACAGAGAGAATGGAGGTAAGTTAATCACCAGAGTAACTCTTCTCTTCAGGGCTCAGACAGAGAATGGAGGTAGGTTGTTCACCAGCGTAACTCTTCTCTTCGGGGCTCAGACAGAGAGAATGGAGGTAGGTTGTTCACCAGTGTAACTCTTCTCTTCAGGGCTCAGACAGAGAATGGAGGTAGGTTGTTCACCAGCGTAACTCTTCTCTTCAGGGCTCAGGCAGAGAGAATGAAGGTAAGTTATTCACCAGAGTAACTCTTCTCTTCAGGGCTCAGGCAGAGAGAATGGAGGTAGGTTGTTCACCAGCTTAACTCTTCTCTTCGGGGCTCAGACAGAGAATGGAGGTAGGTTGTTCACCAGCTTAACTCTTCTCTTCGGGGCTCAGACAGAGAATGGAGGTAGGTTGTTCACCAGCGTAACTCTTCTCTTCAGGGCTCAGGCAGAGAGAATGAAGGTAAGTTATTCACCAGCGTAACTCTTCTCTTCAGGGCTCAGACAGAGAATGGAGGTAGGTTGTTCACCAGCGTAACTCTTCTCTTCAGGGCTCAGACAGAGAGAATGAAGGTAAGTTATTCACCAGCGTAACTCTTCTCTTCAGGGCTCAGACAGAGAATGGAGGTAGGTTGTTCACCAGTGTAACTCTTCTCTTCAGGGCTCAGACAGAGAATGGAGGTAGGTTGTTCACCAGCGTAACTCTTCTCTTCGGGGCTCAGACAGAGAGAATGGAGGTAGGTTGTTCACCAGCTTAACTCTTCTCTTCGGGGCTCAGACAGAGAGAATGGAGGTAGGTTGTTCACCAGCGTAACTCTTCTCTTCAGGGCTCAGGCAGAGAGAATGAAGGTAAGTTATTCACCAGAGTAACTCTTCTCTTCAGGGCTCAGGCAGAGAGAATGGAGGTAGGTTGTTCACCAGTGTAACTCTTCTCTTCAGGGCTCAGACAGAGAATGGAGGTAGGTTGTTCACCAGCGTAACTCTTCTCTTCAGGGCTCAGGCAGAGAGAATGAAGGTAAGTTATTCACCAGAGTAACTCTTCTCTTCAGGGCTCAGGCAGAGAGAATGGAGGTAGGTTGTTCACCAGCGTAACTCTTCTCTTCAGGGCTCAGGCAGAGAGAATGAAGGTAAGTTATTCACCAGAGTAACTCTTCTCTTCAGGGCTCAGGCAGAGAGAATGGAGGTAGGTTGTTCACCAGCTTAACTCTTCTCTTCGGGGCTCAGACAGAGAGAATGGAGGTAGGTTGTTCACCAGTGTAACTCTTCTCTTCAGGGCTCAGACAGAGAGAATGGAGGTAGGTTGTTCACCAGCTTAACTCTTCTCTTCGGGGCTCAGACAGAGAGAATGGAGGTAGGTTGTTCACCAGTGTAACTCTTCTCTTCAGGGCTCAGACAGAGAGAATGGAGGTAGGTTGTTCACCAGTGTAACTCTTCTCTTCAGGGCTCAGACAGAGAGAATGGAGGTAGGTTGTTCACCAGCGTAACTCTTCTCTTCAGGGCTCAGACAGAGAGAATGGAGGTAGGTTGTTCACCAGTGTAACTCTTCTCTTCAGGGCTCAGACAGAGAGAATGGAGGTAGGTTGTTCACCAGCGTAACTCTTCTCTTCAGGGCTCAGACAGAGAGAATGGAGGTAGGTTGTTCACCAGCGTAACTCTTCTCTTCGGGGCTCAGACAGAGAGAATGGAGGTAGGTTGTTCACCAGTGTAACTCTTCTCTTCAGGGCTCAGGCAGAGAGAATGGAGGTAGGTTGTTCACCAGCGTAACTCTTCTCTTCAGGGCTCAGGCAGAGAGAATGGAGGTAGGTTGTTCACCAGTGTAACTCTTCTCTTCAGGGCTCAGGCAGAGAGAATGAAGGTAAGTTATTCACCAGCGTAACTCTTCTCTTCAGGGCTCAGACAGAGAGAATGGAGGTAGGTTTCTCCACTCAATCAAACAATCCAAGCACACTACAATCAGTGCTTCTTAGTCATCTGGAAAGCCTGAGTCTCATGGTCAACTGGACCAAGAGCATGTGCCCAGCCAGTCGAGTCCTTTCTAGGAATAGAACTGAACTGTGGCTATGATTGCTCGTTTGTTGAGAAAGCGCACTCGCTGTGTTTGACGCCTGGCCGCTTTTTTCCAGAAGGGCAGCATCGTTCCCCTGAAAATATTTCAGAGGATGTTGGGTTGTATGGCCTCATCCGCTGCAATGCTCCAGCTAGGCTTAATGCGCTGAGAGTTGCACGTGTCGGACCGTCTGAACGACGGCCCAGACAGATTGTCCAGGGACATTATTCCCCCCAGGGGAATGGTCCCTGCACCCCTGTAGCCGATTCCGGTGAGGGCGGTTGGGCCATATTTGGGCTAGACGATTACACAATCCAGAGCTCCTACTGCTCGAAAGCTTTATGCGTCTAAACGTTATGTGTTTCCCAAATGGTGCACCGACAAAAATCTGGACCCACGTACGCGTGGGGTTTAGCGGGTTAATTAGTGTCCTCCAAGAGCTGTTGGATAAGGGGAGGTCCCCCTCCACACTTGAAGTCTATGTTGCAGCATTTACAGAGTTGACGCGCAGCCGATCACTAGGAAGGCACGAGCTTGATGGATAGTGGACGCTGTTTTGGCTGCTTAGCTTATGCAATGCCCTTTGGGTGTCAGGGCTCATTTCACTAGAGGCATGGCCTCGTCATGGGCATGGTCCTGCAGAATTTATATTCATGACATATGTGTGGCAGCAGGCTGGGCCTCCCCGTCCACCTTTGTTAGGTTTTATAACCTGGAAGTTCCCACCCAGCAGGCTAAACTTCTGTCAGTTTAGATGTATGTTCTGTCCAGATCTTTGACAATATCAGATGCTCTTACATTTTGACAATATCAGATGCTCTTAATGGCACATGAGCAGAAGTAAGCACAGGACGCGACACTTGTGAATTAAATTATAAGTGAGCCATTTTCTCCAGTGCTGTTAAATGTTTAGTGTGTCCCAGCATGATGAGACACTGCTTTTGGTCTTATTTGCTATGATCATTTGCTATGATCAAAAAAAAAAACAAAAAAAAAATCAGTAAAAACGATAAGATTTTCATGGGTTCTTTATCATATAGATGGACATACAAACTCACATGATTTATATAAACACTTTTAACCAAATATAAAAGACAAATGCAAATGAAACTATTGCACACTTTAATACTGAAACACAATTTCATAAAGCTCAAAGATATCCAAAAATAAGCAAAATATTAAACGTCAAAATAAAATCTTCCATTGCATTACTAATAAACGTAAATTACAAGATCCCTGAAATCATCTTAATCCACGTTTGATCCATTTGAACGTTTCTGGACACCCTGGATCTATTACATGAAAGTCCATCGTCATCCATTCAATGATCCACAAATACTGAGAAAATACTAAGCAGCTGTCATCAAATCCTGACTAAGCTATAGAACTGTACAGTCAAATCTTTGTAACATGAATCTGGGTTACGTATGCTTTAAGGGCTTGGATATTTACATAAAAATTATTAATTCTGAGAACTCAGAGCAGGTAATAATCATTTAAATAAAAGCTGAAAGAGACGTCACAGGCACAGCAGTTTTCTACAGATTTCCAGTGCCCTCACATGCGCGTTCACTCGACTGGAGTGTGTACCTGTTAAAGTGCCACAGCGTGTCTAATATCAATCAATGCGTAGGAAGCTCATTAATAAATAAAAAAAATTTAAAAAAAAAACACAATCATCAAGGTAAAATTAAATTAATACACAGCACCTAGCATATCAGTTAAAACTACAGTGGCTGAAGGAATCATGGAGCTGCGTACTGCGAATTCTCCATACTGTCTGTGCAACATTTACAGAGATAGACATATATGTGGATAAGGAATGTGATGTGTTCACATGTGATCATGAGAGATGGTCCACTGGGAATCTGCACATTAAGCTGTTAAGCTCTTCAAGAATGTCTCACATGTCAGTAGCTGGCCACAAAGTCCAGAGGCACACAGAACCGACAGAGAAAGAGTATCTCCCATCATGCCATGCTCTCCCTCTCCTCTGATGGTCCGTTTGACAGTTTCTTCACCTTCTTAACACTCTCTCCCATGCCTGTTGAGGTAGTTACTCTGAAATGAAAGAAAAGAGCATCATTAACAAAAAACAAAACAAAAAAACAGGCACAACAGGAATGATGTGTCATTTGAAGCCAAACACTCTTAAATACTCAACCACAAAACACTCAAGAGATAAAAATATTTCTACATTAGATTTGGTTTTGCGCTTCTTGTGAATATCAGTGTGGACAGAATCTGGATCAGTAATGCTTCTCTGAAATAGCTAAATAAAAACAGGTCCTTAAATAATTTCAGACTGTCCCAATTTTCTGAGGAAAGCCCTTCAGCAATCTCGCATGCATACAACTGATGTATAATTCATAAAACAAAACACTCTTTCTCTTAATCTTTCTGTTTTCTCAGAGGGGACATGTTTGGTTCACTTAGCTTTGTCGTGGCCACAAGGGAACATATGTCATGTCGTGGCCACAAGATCATTTTGTCAAGGTAATGACATTCTTATGTCATGCCCTCGAGATCCTATTTTGGGGGGAAAACATAATTTCTCATGGCCACGAGTTAAATGTGTAAACATGATCAAACATGATCAATGATCAACGTCATGATCAATGGCTCTGGAAAGGCCTATAATAATAATGTATATTTTTAATTAAGAATGACAAAATTATTATACTAACCTATATAATTGACAATTATACTGCACGCAATGTTGCCTAAACAGCATTGAAATAAAGTCTGTTATCAACAAATGATACAAAAAATAGGAATACTGAATAGAAATAGGAATACTGGCCTTCAGAAGTAATAACAAATCCTTACAAGTGGATCATGTGTGATTACAAACCCTTCACACAAAGGCAATAAAAAAGGATTCATTTTAGAAGAAAAGACACATATAGCACCTTTAAAGCTGATTTTAAACTTTACAAAATAGGACAACTGTTACCATCCACTTTTTCAGTGCCATTAACAAAACCAACCAGACCTAAGATGAATCACAACATTACAAATGTGCACATCTTTTGAGGCAATGAACTACAATCCCATTAAGGATAGTTAATTTAAAAAATTTAAAAAAAGATACACTGATTTATTTACCGTCACTAATTTTTCACATTTAAAAATATACTTTTCAGTAGTGAATATGAATATTTTGCGATATATTTATACCTTGGCTTTTATTCAGCAAGGATGAAAACGACAGTAAAGACATTTATAATGCTACAAAATATTTCTATTTCAAATAATTGCAGCTCTGTTGATATTTCTATTCAAAGAATCCTGAAAAAATAAATGTATCACACTTTCTACAAATATATTTTTAGGTGGGTGATCCCTTCAGGATTTCTTCACCTGGAATTTGGCTATTAAACATTTTTTTTTAAAAAGGAAGTTGAAATAACCACGACAAATGATTGTCCATCAACGAAAATTATTTTTCAATGCAATTTTTCAAAGCAATGGAGAAAATGAATGGAAAATTGTTAAACTGTTACACTCGATTTAAAAAAGGGGAAAAAAGTGTCTCCATTTTATAATTAAATAATAATATTAATAATAAAAGCAGACAGGGCAGTGTGGACCTAAACTCTGAATGCTCATGAGAGCAATGCCCTCTATTTTTGTGGTTACCATCATCCATCTTTTCTGTGTTCTTTGCGAGACTCAATGAGGACAGCTGAATCAGGCCGCACCCCAAGTCACCCAAAAAAAAGTTTTGGGAAAATAGGCCACAAAAAAAAAAAAAAAATAATAACACAAAGAGTAAAGCAAAATGTCCTGTGTATGGTGGGCTGTCAGGGGGAGAAGAAGTAGAAGAAGAAGAGTGGGGAAAGTGCAAGCAAGGAACAAGGACATAAGGAGTCACAGGGCTATTTTGGGAAGTGCCGGGGATAGAGCACACGCTGCCTGAGGGGATGCTGAATGGGGTGAATGGGTGGAACTTGGGGGAAGGAGGGGAGGATGGGTTTTGTCATGGAACAGAACAAGACTTGGACATTAGGTAGTGGAGAGAAATGCAATCCACTGAGACCTTAGCGAGAAAATCACAAGATGGAGAAAAAAGGAGGAATAAAAAAAAAAAAAAACGACCAAGCCAGTAGAGATAAAGCAAGAGTCTTCTGCTGAAGATATTTGGAAGAATTTGGGTAGCCAAACAGTTGATGAGACCCATTGACTTTTTCCCCCCATATTGTTGGACTGTTTAGTTATCCAAATTATTCAAAATATATTCTTTTGTTTTCAACAGAAGAAAGAAATTCATCCAGGTTTGGAACAATTTGACAGTGAGTAAATGATGACAGTGAACTATCCCTTTAAATTGAGACAGTTTTATATCATCTCTTGTGTGTGGTTATGGGCATCCGACATCACTTTCATTCTGCTGTGAGTGAGTCATACCATCTTGAGGAATCAAATTGCCCTTGATCTTTTGAAATAAAAGAATGACGCACTATGAAAATACATCATGAAAAGACAGGGAATGTTTAGCGTTCATTGTGTCTATAACTTGAATATTGCCAAGAAAAACATTGGCAACTCCTGCTCTTACATTAAAAATAAAGTGCATATCCACCAGTAGCTGAGTATTTAAATATGATTTCTTACACATCATCCATCTCCATGTCTTCTTCCTCCACAGACAGCAATAGGTAGGGGTTGTAGGAGGCCGGTCGGAACTTGTGTCCGGTTAAAAAGAAGAAGGTCAAAGTGGCAAGCTCATCCAGAAGCTATGAATGAGGAATAAAATACACTTATAAAACTTGAAAAAGCAATAAAACTTTGAATGGTTGCATGTATGTATTTGTGGATATTTTTTTCTAAATGTTAACCCAATATGTTATCTTCTTTTCATGCAATTCATCAAATCTGAGATTCAAATGGTTCTAAATAAGTATTTGTAACCAAACAATGTTATCTAATAGAATCTAAGTAACAGACATAAAACTTAAAGTCAGTGAAGTCAGCTCAAATTAATAACTGTGACTGTGAAGTGCACTACTTCCACAAAACGTCACTGGATAGTGACCTTGTATATGTACTGTAGGGTGACATATATATACCTATATATATATATCCCAATCGGAATAAGTCCTGTAAAATACATTGTCACCAGTCACAAAGCTGGTCACAATTAACTAAACTTAATTGTCAATTTAAAACGTTAAAATAGACCTCCCAACTAATGTAAATCAATATTTACATAATATAATAGCAGTAAATTTATCGCACTGTCCTGCAACAGAGCAATAACCAAGTGGCCACCCTATGTACACTGCTAAGTAAAACAATCATGTGACCCCTTATGGCATTGGACAATTGGTCTTTTACAGTCAAACCAAAAAGAGAGTGCAATTTTACTTTACTTATGTTTGAGGAAGCTGCCATCACTCACCTGGTAGAGCCACTTCCATTGGTAAGGGACAATGACCTTGATGAGACTGGCAATGATGCGGGTAAAATAAATATAGCATACAATCTGTGACAAAAAAAGAGACAGAGTGAGAAGAGAGGGGGGGGGGGGCAGATATATATTCATCTAAAAGATTTCTAGTCTGATTTTGATGAGATAAAAAAGAAAGCCAAAATAAAGAAATTTATTTAAGGTTTTGGACTAATTAGGTCACTAATCCAATGAGTAAATGTAAATAAGAGTAAATGTGACATTGATCATGTGAAATCTTTTCTGTCCTTACAAAATTATGAATTAAACCTAAAACATGCAGAATTGAATAATTTTGGCTCAGACTGGCTAGAGACAAATCCAGAGAAAAATGTATTCATATGCAATGTATTCATACACAGACCTTCATAAATAAATGCATTCAAAGAGAGAGTGACTTAACATAAAGCAAAACTAATAAGTCTAACAAGTCTAGTGCCATAACAGTTAGTCCAGCATGAACTGAGCACCAGGCACATGTCCTTTTAAAAGCACTGTGTCTGAACGCAAGTGAGAATGACATGGAGGTGAATACGTACCATCACATAGTAGTGTCTAAAAAGTTTCAGTTGAGCCAGATTGATGGCAGCTACAAGGGGAACGAGAAAGCCAAACGTTAGAGGGGATGAGCTTTCCTTTTAACTTTCATGCCTCAATTACTGTGGTTCTCACTCCTGCTGTGAAAATTGTTAAATTGTCAAAGGCAATTTAAGTTTATATCTTTGTGCCCTGTGAAGGAAAGGCAGAAGATGAAAGCAGTAAAAAAATAAGATAGGCAGCAATGAAACAATGATTATTTGAGAGGAAAAAAAAATGGTATTGGTGGTATTGGTCCCAAAAATATTTGAAAGATTATTCATACGGGGGTTTCCAGAGAGAAATAACAAACCGGGAGGGATCCGGGAGATAGGGCTAAAAAACTGGAGAAACCCGGGAAAAACGGCAGTGTTGACAGGTATGGTATATGTATCTCATATTGTGCTTAAATATTGCCACTTATGTAACTTGTGAGAGGAGTCATATTTCTGCAGTGCCAAAAATTGGGACACAGACATTGGGGCTAAGGGAATAACCTACTTCATTTTGTGCTGATCTCCCTGACATACACACACCTGCTCTTGTTCATTCAGCCTTAAATATTGCTGGAAAAAAAAGTAACTGTAAACATGCTAGACTGTTGGAAAATAGGCATCCTCAGGGATGACCGAAACAGCATAATTCAGCAAAAATCTCTATCTCAGAAGCTAAAGGCACAGCAGGACGTTGTCATCAAGACTCACACATCTCTCTTCATTAAGCTTTTTTTTAGCAGGAGGTTAAGAGTTTTATATGGGGGGGGGGGGGGGGGGGGTCCTGATGGATTACTATGAAATAAATTAAAAATTAATTTTTGGGGGTCAGTAAGACTTTTGTAATGTTTTTTGAAAGAAGTCTCTTATTCTCAAAAATTATGTATTTAATCAAATATTATAATATTTCATATATTTTTTATATTTTACATGCAATTCATTCCTGTGATGGCTGTAACGGATGTAACGGAGCTCAAGAAACAAATTATTATTATTATCAATGTTGAAATTAGTTGAGTAGCTTAATATTTTTGTAAAAAAAAAAAAAAACCTTAGTAACCCTGACTTTTGAACAGTGTAACAGAAAAAAACAGATGTTATTTAACATACAGGAGGAATAAGGAATATGAAATACAGGAGGATACAAAATAATATGGATAAACAATTATTCATTGTATTTTTACAATAAAGCAGAATGAAATTTAAAAACAAACAACAAAAAAAACAAACAAACAGTAATGGCATTTATCCCTTGCTGCAGGGTCAAATCTCTATCCACTCCCTGGATTTGAGGGTTAGATAAAGTCATAGCACAGGCTGGTCTCTCTGAGCTATGACATTTACAAGCTGCCTGGCATCTGCTGTCACAACAGGCAACAATGCACAGTGGCAAAGCTAGCAGGATCCAGTTTTCCACCCTAAAACTATCAAGTCACAATGGAGACATATTATGTGTGTTTGATGTTAGTAACACAGCTTGCAGAAGAGATTATTAAGGGATGACGCATGTACTGTTTGTTCAAGGGAATGGGAAACTACAGTAACAACTGACCAAACATTAATGACCATTGTGGTCAGTGTTTATAATGATGATTGAATCCATTACTGTTTTCAGCTTAGGATCTGATTTATCATAAAACCACCAATAATAATTGCTTATAATAAGCAAATCATTGGAATGGATTTTTAAACAAAAATTCACTAGATACACTAGAGAAGAAGTCTCTTGTGCTCACCAAATATGCATTTATTTGATCAAAAAATACAGTAAAAACAAATAATATTGCTGAAAGAATTAATGTCTTAAAAAAACTCTTTGAATGGAAGTATCCTCTTAATAATACCTAGACTACCACTGTTAGTAAGAGCATTTACTAGGTAAGTTATACTATTTGGTTAACGTATGTCTACAGCAGCATGCCTAAAACTGTAACACAGCACAATTCAATTTCATGCTGTGAGTACCAAATCTTATAAGCAAAGAACCACCAAATGTGAAGGAGTACAGCTCAAACAACCAAGCAAAGCATTTGGAAAGATTAAAAATATGCACTTTCCACAATATTTCATTTAAAATGGCTTTAACATTGTGACAGGGCTGACGTCTTTTACAACTGGTCATAAAAAATGACGCTCCAAATAGTATATGTGATGATCAATTTTTATCTAACTTCACTGAACTGTTGAGCATAACGTGCTCTGATGATGTTACTTCGACATACCTTTGCCATCTGTTGCTGATGCCTCTTGTAAATGTCTTATGGACCTACCAAACAAAAACAATTGCCTTCAGACTAACAACTAAAGATAAAAAGTCAAAACAGCCTGCCATTTATTTATATAAGACAGACATCAAACTTTGGTCAATTAGTCTACAAATTATATCATTTATGGTACAGAAAATTAAATCTGGGCCACATCAAAAGGACAAACTGGAAGAGCACTTACCAGACGACTGGGAAGAGAATAGCCCCGCAGCATAGCAGATCCACTAGAAACAGGATCTCCATCCACAGGCCGTATTCAGTGGAACCCTCCTCTGTGGACTCAATAATGATGTATGCCACATTGGCCAGAACCTGAAATCACAATCATAACTGTAAGCATCATAGGGCAGCAGTAGTTTAACTTAAAATCCCATTAACAACCTTGTCTTTAAAAAAATAATGAGCTTAGTGTTTTGTGACCTCTAAATTGTTTTAAAAAAACTGGGGATTTAACATGCATATTCATACACAACACTAGTAGAAACTACTATGAGGACGGGTGCTGTTTTCAAGTGGGCGGAACCAGTACCTGCAGAGGAATGACGATCATGAAAATCTTTTTGTCTTTATCTGAGAGGATATGCTTGACAAAGGCCCAGCCAGTTCCTATTAATGCTATAGTGATGAACAATAGCGCCCCCTTCAGCCTGCACGAAATAAAACATTCAGATCTTTACCGTCATCAAGACAACAGCACAGTGGTTTTCATTCAAAAAAAAAAATACAAGTTCATTACCCCCCTAAAACAACCTAAGGAAATTTTTTAAATTCTGGAATACACTAAACAACTATTGTCCAGATTTTTGCTCTGATTCCCAATGCTAGTTTGCTGCAGCAAGTCTGCAGATTTTGTGTTCAGAATGACTTAAAGTCTGGTAGTGTGTGATATTCCGTCGTTTATGATGTATGATGCCCGGTTTCCCCATAACCATTTTCAAAGTCAGCAAGTGTATGTTTTAAATGGTTGTGTAGTGTGTTACAGGCTTAAGAACAAAATCATTACATAAATATCAGTTTTTTTCTTAAATGACAGTACTTCACCCTATTCCTGTTTTATCCAGTTTATGTTGGTAAACTTACAGGTGAGTTATGTAATACACCACAGCCCAGCCTTCAATAGGAAAGCCCTGATTGGAAATGTAGTAGTAGTCAATCTGTAAAAAAGGAATATAAAAGGTTAAAACAAAGGCAATGTAATGCTGCTTTTTGTCTTAGGTATCCAGCGTAAAATGGAATTGTATCATGTTTTCATGGTTTGATTATTTATTGCGTATGATTTAGATAATGTTCTTGAAATCTAATGATATTTACATCACATATAAGCATTCCCTCCAAAGGTTCACATGTAAAGAAAGAGGAAAAAACTCACTGCATGGAAAATAAGGGAAAGTGACTTCGTAAATGGAAGAGCAGCCATCAGCCAATGAATCTTGTAAACATCCGCACTAATAAAAAAAGAGAATTACAAAGTGATCCCATAAAATGCTCTACTATTTTTACAGAAGACAATCTGAAATGTGATTTTTATGCTCTCTACTGGTCATTTCTTGTAAAATGTATGAATCTGTCGAATAGAAAATTGACATAAGGTCTGTTATTGTAGCACTTACCTATGGGTGCGCAAAACATGAACCCACAGTGTGCCGATAAGGAAGAAGAACATGGACATACAGATGTAAAGCTTAGGTAAAGGAATCTCTCCCGCTGAGAGGTAGCTTTCTGGATTCTTCTCTATGATGTTGATCTGAAATTATAATTATTCCCTGAGTATATGAACTGCATGACTTCCTTATATTGATAGACACTGTATTTTAGAACTCAAACACTCACATCAATGTTGAAAGGCAGCATTTCAGACGCAGAGCTGTCCTGGTTTAATGGCATGGAGTAGCAGTTGTAGAAATAAAAGTTATAAAGGCCTTGCTGCTCATCCGTTGTGATGTTGAAGTAAAACTAAAACAAGAGCAGGAGAGTCAGTGGGATGCACAAAATATTTTAAAAAGTATATCTAAAAATGGACAGATATTACTCAGAACCAGCTTGATGCGCCTCAGAATCTCATGAGCTCTCAGCAATACCCTTTCACGTACAGTATATCTTACCTTAAAGGAATAGACTTTGTCTTTGCTCTGAAGAGGATATGTATCTTCTGCCTTGCCCTGTGGGAGTAATAAAATCTAAATCATTGAATGCAGAATTAACATGTTTTTAAGACAATGCACAGTCCAAATTTATTTACTTATCTCACCTCAACATCTTGCCTGGATTTAGAACCCACTGCAAATAAATAGAAGAGAAACAAACACAAAACAAAAAATGAAAGGTAGACTGATACAAAGTATAGGAATGCTTACCCAAAAAGGCTTTTTTAGAGCATTTACAATACAAACATGACAAGAATAGATAACCACTATTTGTTCAAAAGTTAGGGCAGGGGGTTCTCTAAACTATGACATTTACAAGCTGCCTGCCATCTGCGGTCACAACGGGCAACAAGGCGAGTTGAATAAACAGAGCTCTGAAATAATTTTAGAATCATTATCTTAAGCTTAAAGCCGCATCTGCAACTAAAGGTACACTACCCGCACTCCTCTGTTGATGGCTCTGTTGTGGTAGGTAGACCACTAAGTTGTTAAATAACTACACAAATAATATGTTCAGGTTCAACTGCATCTGTCTCTGAATGAAAATAGATATTTTTTGGTGTTATTTTCAATGATTATTAGCAAAATCATTATAAAGCGAATATTATTCCACTCTTGTTTAAAAAAAAAAAATATATATATATATATATATATGCTAAGAACAAACTCAAATGTATTTGACAGCCAACACCCATCCACTCCCCATCTCAGGACAGTACTGCCTTAAAAACTAAAATCAGGGCGCCCAGTGACCGGAGAGGCCGGGCTAAGAAGTCTCTTATTGTATGCTCACCAAGACTGCTTTTATTTATCAAAAATACAGTCATTTTTTTAAACATTATTTCAATTTAAAATAACAAATTTCTATTTGAATACATTGTAAATCAATGCAATTTATTCCTGTGATGGCAAAGCTGAAATTTTGGCATCATTACTCCAGTCTTCAGTCACATTATCCTTCGAATTTATTCAAATATGATTAATTCATGCTCAAATATGGTTCTTATTATTATTATCAACGTTCAAAGCAATTGTTCTGCTTAATATTTTTTTTGTGTAAACTGACAAATTCTTTGATGAACAAAAATATTGTAAATAAAAATAGTAAGTAATAATGAACCACGTGTTATGATTTACAGTCCAAGATAAAAAGAAAAGACTTACTCTTAGACTGAGATCCATCATCTGGCCCATTGTCGTGGAGATCTTGCTCCTTTTCAGCTTGTAGGTCCTCTGCAATGCTCTTGGGCAACACAAGTATGATGTTTGGAAAAACACCAGCTTCCGCTGACGTCTTCTTCCTCACTCTGAGGATATCGCAAGTCATGGCAGAACATTCAAAAACTAGATAACACTTACAAATTCATTCAAATTGTAATGAATAAAAAAGTTACAAAGTACAAAAATAAAACTTACAGGTTATTTTTGAAGTCCAGTAATAGAAGTACCCCTGCAAAATTACTACTTGGATCCTTTTTCAGAGGACAGTAATCCAGACCCTCATCCTGTGTGTTTATATGAGGGAATATCAATTATCTGACAAAAGATCATCCAAAGAATGCCTGAATGTAATATTAACTTTAAATTAATATTATAGGAATGTATATAAGAGCCTTAACTGACAAGACTGTCAAGTTACAGCAGTTAATTTATGCATATTTAAAAACAATAACAAAACTACAAACACAGTCAACTATAACAACTATACAGCAGCAGCACAGAAAAAGACATTCAAAGACAGATACTGACCAGATATGTGGAGAAGCCATTATTGTTTGCACGATCTAGGCTAAAACCAATCTGCAAAATAATATATGACAAAGATATTTTATTTCTCTATGTGAGTGATGATTTCTATGTTCAGAAATTATGCATTGATTAAAATTAGATTAAAAAGTTCCATTAATAATGTATGAGAGATTTGTGTTATTTTATCATATTATTAAAGTGCACTGTATGGTCATTTGTCCGACAGCAGAGAGAGTCTGACCGTGGAGCTGTCAATGTTGTCCGTATTTCCATCACTGAAGCTGAGGCTGTTCATGCGTATATCCATGTAACCATCTTTATACAAGCCGAATGTGTTCAGATGAACCCGCTGACGGATGTCGTCCTAAAACAGAACAAGAGTGTTTAGTGGCGCACGAGCATTTTTAGCTGCTGAGATCCTTTTGAATTACCTGTTAATGTTTTGCATTGTCACAACAACAAAACGATTAACGTTATGATTGACAAATCTCAAGACACGAGTATCTATTGGCATTAAACAACAGTGATGACAATACAGTGACTGTACGAATATCTTATAAAACATTGGAAGCACATCACGCACATACCTTAAGTATGAGATGATGGAGTCGACATTGACTTTCAATGATAAGAGTTGTAATAATCGCATTAATAACTGTAAATATACATCTCTTCCTAGACGCCATTTTTAAAACAACTTCACTTCAAAAATAAAAGCAGGTCAATCGTACTATCATTTCCGGTTCACATTTTTTAATGAACGACGCCAGAGAATGCATAGACGACGCTCTCTAGCGGGCGGAAAAGATAGCAAAGAATATTGTCTGAACTATAGACAGTAAAAGAGGCTTGTTGAACTTATAATATGTTATTTTCAACGTCAAACAAAATGTTATTCCAAACGCCACCAAAAGCGATAGACAGACAGACAGACAGACAGACAGACAGACAGACAGACAGACAGACAGACAGACAGACAGACAGACAGACAGACAGACAGACAGACAGACAGACAGACAGATAGATAGATAGATAGATAGATAGATAGATAGATAGATAGATAGATAGATAGATAGATAGATAGATAGATAGATAGATAGATAGATAGATAGATAGATAGATAGATAGATAGATAGATAGGCGGATTTACTATGAATGAAAGTTAAGGGTAGATAAAGCCTGAAGATGGCAGTAATGCAACTCGATGGATGCCAGCTGCCGTAAAAATCCAAAGAAGAAGAAGAACTTGTTATGTGTTTTACAGTGTATGGTCTGACTGTACCGGAGCTGTCAAGTGGGAAAAAGAAGAGAGACTAATTAATACCGTTCAGGTAACTTGTGTTTGCGGAAAACTTTCACTCGCCAGTTTTAGCTCAGGTTTGACAAAACATAAGTTTCATGCGGTGCCGTAAAATGACTGAAATCTGCCGTAAAGCGCTTCATGACAACCGATGAAAACATGCAAAGACTGTTTAAAGTCAGTCATTTCTGTCAATATATGTGCTGACGATTTTTAGGCTGGCATTTTTAGGTAAGCCACGCGATCTTACACTATGCAATATTTTCTTAAATGTAGATCTCGAAAAGATGCGGGGTGATGATGCATGGAATTGTCACATAATTATGGTGGATGACTGAAAGCTGTCATTGACATGCCTTGATTTACAACAAACCCACCCATGCCTTTTGATCTCATTATAAAATGTTTAAATAGTATTGAATAGTAACTTAGTTGTATCTGATGCCAAAAGCTCAGAACCACATCAAAGGTTAACATTCATTACTGTACTTATTTGCTTCTCTGATTCCAGTGTCAGAATGAGCACCCACACTCTCCTGGTTCTGTACGGGAGTCAGACGGGAACAGCGCAGGACACGGCAGAGCGGATCGGCCGTCAGGCGCAGAGGAGGCGGATGAGATTCAGAGTTGAAGCCCTGGACACTTACAATGTGGTCAGTGCACGTCTGCAGGAAGCTTTGCATTGAGTTGGGATTATAAGTTAATTGGTTCATATGATCTGTTTGCCTTATGTTATCACGTCTCCTCATTAGGCCAACCTGATCTCAGAGTCTCTAGTCGTGTTTGTCTGTGCCACCACAGGACAGGGGGACCCTCCAGACAATATGAAGGTCAGTCTGTATATACATCACTTAAGTCTATAAACTCTAATGCATTACATATTTAAATGTTAAATAATTGAATATTTTCTTTATATAGAAATTCTGGAGATTCCTGTTCAGGAAGTCATTGCCTGCTGATTCTCTTTGTCGACTTGACTGTGCTGTGCTGGGCCTTGGAGACTCCTCGTATCCAAAGTAAGATGACGGATGTCCTGCTTACAAAGCCTCCATTATGCTTTCATATCTTTTTTTTCAACTTCACTGCATATTTTTTAGTGAAATTGAAAGGATAATTCTTTTTTAACAACTGAGGACACATGTTTTCAGGCTGCATATTATTATTGATGATACGACAGTGATACCTTTTCTGTCCACTTTCCAGGTTCAACTTTGTTGCGAAGAAGCTCCATAAGCGTTTGCTTCAGCTTGGTGCTAATATGCTGCAGCCTGTTGGACTGGCTGATGATCAACATGATCTGGGGTGAGCAGAGGTCCTCACACACAAATATATATCATATAATAAATGTTATATGTAAGCAATAAAGGTACGAGAGGCTGTGCTGTGTCATAAGTAACGACTGAAGGGGTTGAATGTACTCTGCTTTGCCCTTCAGCCATACTTATTCACGATACAGCACTTACCTCGAGTACCTTATTGCTTTTAGAAAACGGTTACCACACAATAAAAATATTAAAGTAAAAAAAAAAGAATTCCAATGTATAATATGCATGAAAGCTCAAATAAAAACAACATATGAACATATGTGTGAATATGAATAAAGCACAGCTATTGACCAATCAGAATCAAGTACTGGAACTAACTGTTTTATAAATGATTTTGTATATGTGTGTGTGTATGTGTGCAAAAACATATGCAACGTATGCTGGTTGATATTATGGTAATCATAGAGACATTGGCTTGTAGTACAAATAGTTTTACTGTTTACTACACTTATTGTTGTTTTTTACAGTAAATAGTTTACCTTCACATTGCAAAATAAGGTTGATACAGTGTTTGTGAATTTTGCATTCTGTGCTAATATTTCATGTATTACTCCTCAGGCCTGATGGTGTGATTGACCCCTGGTTGCTTTCGTTCTGGCAGAAAACCCTGTCTGTCTATCCTCCTCCTGCTGGCCTCGCTCCAATCCGTGAGGAAGAAAAGTATGTATTTCACATAATCTAACACTCATAGCTTCCAAACACTTTGACTACTTAAAGGTTCACTTTGAAATTAATTTTTGATATGTTTTAACTTACCTCAAGGGCATCCAAGATGTAGCTGTCTTTGTTTCCACAGTATTTTCAATTTTGATATTTTTAGGTCAAAGCGTTCTTGTCTGTCAGTCATATAATGGAGGTCTATGGGGTCCACCTCAAAGAGAAGTCCAAATTAAACATGATTTAACCAGAGGGTTTACAAAGATTTAAACATGACATCAGAGGGTTAACTTTAGCCTAAAAGGAAGGAACCTAAATTGTGATTAAAAATATGCTCACTCACAGTCTCACACCATGACGATGCTGCAGTGGAGTCCATGCAGGAAGAGCAGTGTTTGGCACTGTCTTGCTTTTCAGCGTGAGCTGTGTGGAGAAGCCCATTTCCACCTCCATTGTGTTGAAGCAATTCCACGTAAAATGCAGGTTGCACACAGCGATAGATGGGAACTCGCGGTCTTCCAGGCCAAGTGCATGCAAACACTGGTGCCTAATTTCCAAGTCAAGTGGAAAGTTATGCAGTCCAGCAACACTACACCTACGTTTCATCTACGTTCACCTACCTGTTTAGTTACCTTTTAAAATGTTCTGATTTTTCAGACTTCCACCCCGATACGTTTTCCACTTCCTAGACGAAGTCCCAGTTAAGCAGATTGAGCATCTCCAGACACCTGATAATAAGGCTCTTCCCACCTCCCTGCAGCCTTTTCCAGCTCGGGTCGTGTTCAATCATAGAGTGACTCATCCCTCACACTTCCAGGATGTCAGGCATATCGAGTTTGACATCACAGGCTCCAATATCCAGTGAGCAGTGCAAAACATTTAAAATAATATATAGAGATGTTATCACAAAATGATATTAAAAGATTGCGTCTATCTCTGACAGGTATAATGCAGGGGACATTGTAATGATGAGACCATGTAATGCTGCAGAGGATGTGGAGCAGTTCTGCCAACTATTGAAGCTTGACCCGGAGAGCCACTTTACATTAACTTCCACTGACAGCAGCACAGGTGATACTTAACACCTTAAAACTTAACCCATGTGCTAAGACATCTCCGTTTGTGTTCCACATAAGAAAAGACTTCCCTTTTAAAGTTTGAAAAAAGTCTGCGTTCCCCTCCTCTCTGTAGCAGCAGTCCCTGTGCGTCTTCCTCAGCCCTGCTCCGTTCGCTTCCTGGTGGAACAGTTCCTGGACATTTCTGCTGTTCCACGTCGTTCCTTTTTTGAGGTTTTGGCCACTTTTGCCACTAATGAGCTTGAGCGTGAAAAACTTGTGGAGTTTAGCTCTGCTCAGGGTCAGGATTCTCTTCACTCCTACTGCAACCGACCCCGCCGAACAGCCCTGGAGGTCAGAGGTCACGCTGACTGTTGATGTGAAATAACTGTTTTATGTCTGCACACTCATTTTGTACACTGTCTTCTGTTGTCATATGGAGTATTCGAGAGGCCTACAAAGTTTTTTATGTGGTAAAAAATCTGTACTAGTAACTAGTGAACAATTTCTAGTAAAGGGTTGTCACTTTCTAATGTTAACACAAAGAAAGTTTGCATTTGCGATAGCTCCTGTAAGCTAGTACAGGTGAGATTTGAACAGGTTTTGTGATCTCTGGTCAGATGTTATTTAACCTTTATACTCTTGTTGATCAGGTACTGACAGACTTCCCTCACACCACTGCTGAGTTAAGCATTGACCACTTGTTGGATCTTTTTCCTGAAATTCAGCCTCGTTCCTTTTCCATTGCCTCTTCTCTCTTGGTAAGTCAACAATAAAGTCAACAAAAGTAACAATAAAAAACATTTTAAAGGGTTAGTTCACCCCAAAATGAAAATTCTATCAGTAATTACTCACCCTCATGTCGTTCCAAACCAGTAAGACTTTTGTTCATCTTTGGAACACAAATAAAGAGATCTTTTTGATGAAATCTGAGAGCTTTCAAAAAGTTAATAAAGAGATCATAAAACTAATCCATATGAAATGAACGGTTTAGTCCAAATTGTTTTTAAGACACTTGATCGCTTTATACGATGAACATATTAAATTTAGGCTTTTACTCGCATTTAAGCATTGATCAGAGAACATAAACTAAAGCTCAACCGAACCTGCTTGTTGTGAGAACATGTTGCTGAAGCTCAAAGTGCTGTGTAACACAAGAGGATGAACCTCATTGGTTGTTGCTGAAGCTCAAAGTGCTGTCTATGGGGGGACCGAAAGCTCCTAGATTTCATCAGAAATATATTTTTTTTATTTGTGCTCCGAAGATGAACGAAAGTCTAACGGGTTTGAGGCGACATGAGGGTGATTAATTACTGACAGAATTTTCATTTTCGGGTGAACTATCTCTATAATGTTACAAAAGATTTCTATTTCAAATAAATAGAAACAGAAACCTTTTTCTTCATCAAAGAATCCTCAAACATTTATCATGGTTTCCACAAAAATATTAAGCAGCACTGCTTGATAATAATTATAAATGTTTCTTGCCAAATCAGCATATTAGAATTAAAAATCTTACCGGTAGTTGAAATGCATTGTAAATATAAAAATTTGTTTCTGATTCCACAGCAACACCCTGACCGAATCCAGATCTTGCTTGCTGTGGTGAAATATAAAACCATGCTTTTGAAGCCACGCAAAGGCCTCTGCTCTTCCTGGCTGGCATCTCTGGACCCCTCGAAAGGTTGGTCTGAAAGAATTAAAAAGTAAAGTCAAAAACTGTCAATAATATAGTCAGACAAATAATTATGTGTACGAATAAATAGTTTTTAAAAAATCGTGTTCAAAATACTGTTTAGAAGATGTTTATGTACCGCTGTGGGTGAAGAAGGGGAGTTTGAGATTCCCTCACGACCCAGACTCCCCTGTGATAATGGTGGGACCAGGGACTGGTGTGGCTCCTTTCAGATCTGCCATACAGGAGAGGGTTGCTCAAGGGAAGATGGGTGAGTTTGTTGGATTTGGTTGTTATTCGGAAGTGAAAAAGATGAAAAGTGATGGTCAAACTTGTATTTTGCTAATAAAATTTGTTGTGAGGGACACTTCTTCCTGAATTGGGCTGAGGGTAAGAAACAAGAAATGTGGTGCCTATTTTTTCTGGTTATATCTTTATAAAATATGTACTTTATGGCCTTGCACACTCATAATTTGATAAGTAGTGACCGAGTGTGTGCCATAACGCATAATGCTGTTGATAAGTCTCAAGAGTGCTTAGTCATAATACATTCTAACTAAAGTCTCATCTTCTGTTTCAGCTAATGTGCTATTTTTTGGCTGTCGCTCTGAATCAAAAGACTTCTACTGTCGATCAGAATGGGAGGAGAAGGTGCAAATGGGCCACATGAACCTCTTCACAGCCTTCTCCAGAGATCAGGTCAGATGAGTATTATTTAGCTCTTACCATAAGAGTACTGCACAGGCAGTAGTGGAGTGGCAATCGGGAGAGTCGGGAGTTTTCCCGGTGGGCCGGTAGTGTTTCGAGGCCACGAGGGCCGGTCTGATGAAATTTATTCATTGCAAGTTCGCCATGCGCCCAAGCGAGGGGACAGAAAAAATATATTTTTTTTACATTTTCGATAACAGAGCGTATAAATTTGCACTAAGTGATTGTCTTTTTAGCAAAAAGATGCCCGTTGCGAAAACCGAAATGTTTTCTTGAAATGAATATGAACTTGAATATGATTCATTTACAGGAGGATAAAATCTACGTTCAGCATCGCATAAAGGAACAAAGCAAACTTTTATGGGATCTGATAGCAAAGAAGAATGCGTTCTTTTACATAGCAGGGTAAGTGTTTTTTTAACATCAAGTTTAAGGGATTTTACAATATAGTGTTGAACATTACAATTTTTATGGAATGTTAAACCTCATACTGTATGTATGGATGGTATAGAGCAATATTACAACATAGAAGGACAGAAATTAACTACCCCTTTCCATTTTCATCTAGAAATGCCAAGCAGATGCCCACAAGTGTATGTGACGCGCTGAAAGAAGTATTCCAGAAAGAGGGTGGGATTTCTGAAAACCAAGCACACGAGATGCTGGACGCCATGGAGAAAACCGGACGCTTTCAAAGTGAAACCTGGTCCTGATCTCGCCATTAAATCCATAGCCTGAATAAACCAAAAATAGCCTCAAGTGTGAAAAGTGAGTTGAACTGAGATTAAATGGTGTTATATAGTGCTTTGATTCCAATTCTCAGTTCTTTCTTCGCCCAACAAGTTCCCCACTGCCTTTGACAATGTAACTTATAAGCTTAACTTAAGTTACAAATACACACTACCAGACCATGAATTTAAGTTGATGTTAGCTGTAATCTAGGCTGGTGTTCCTGCGTTCATTTTTTATTGTATGGATTTGACTTATTGGAGGACAAAGATAATAAAGACTTGGAAAATTATTAATTAGTTGGAAATACTTCTATTCTTTTAATTTCTTAGAGTAAATCGTCACTAAAAAATATAAGAATTGATTCTTTAACTTTAAATTGAAGCATTGAAACGATTTGTTCACATGAATACAGCTAGTGTGCACCAGTCAAAATTTTATACAAATGTGCTCATTTAGAAAAACGCAAAATCCAATTCACATTGGTATATTTTATATTAGTAATTCTCAACCAAGGGCCTCTGAAAACTTACAGGGTGGCCAAAGGATGACTTAAAAGTATTTACATTTATAAATTATGTTTAATAAAATAAATCTAATCCAATATAAACTATAAATTAAATGATAAAAAAATACAAAAATCAATGTGTTAACATTTTCCTGTGGCGTTTTAGTCCCTTTTGTAATTGTTGTTATTGAAGAACATAACTTCTAGAATCACAAAATTAATTGTGGTTAATTCAATATTAAATTTACCGACCATATTCATTAAATATATAAATAAAAATCAATAACGTCAATATTTTTAAAAAAAATATATCATATAGACACATCTTAGCAGCGATGGTATTTGAGTCAAAAAGGTTAAGACCACTGTTACACTAACTACTTCAAAATATTACTTTATTCAACAGTTATTAAACAACTGTAAATTCACACATACTATAATGGAACATTCAAATTCGCATAAGTTATTAAAAGGTGTTACATATGTGTTCAGTGCCATAAAACTCTGATTAAATAGTCTTAAAGGGATAGTTCTCTCCATTCACGCACCATCATGTGTTTCCAAACCTGTATGACTAGAACACAAAAACATTTTGACAACATTCCCAAAACTCTTTTGGGGACCACTCACCTCCATTGTATGACAACTTTTTTTTACATAAATACACATTATGTTCAGGAGAAGATTGTCAGTCATTCAGGTGAGTAAATGACGACAATTTTTGTTTTGGGGTGAACTATTCCTTTAAGTATTCAGTACACCCACAGCTAAAAATGAAGCAGTGTGTGTGGTTAACATTTTTTCTTGATTGTTTCCATCTTCCACATATTTTTCCACTGTGATAAAACCTTTCTGAGTCAAACCGAAGATTAACTGGAGTGTGAAGCTGTTTGGGTGGCTGAAAAGCTACCATTCACCACATTTACATTCAGATTCATGACAGCTATGAGTACTAGCTGTCATATTACAAGCTCTAGAAGTAAAATCCCAAGCTCCCAATTTCAAAAAACGGTGATCACACTGACAGTAACGTGTAGCTTCTTGTGTAGCTAACATTGATCCTAATTCCCATTCACATCATTGGCTTCAGAACAAACACATAACAACATACCCGTGCGATGTTTGCAGCTATCTGAGCGCTAGAGTGTGGACCTGATAGATCTCCTCAGGGAAGTTCTGCTGTTGCTCCTCACAGATGATGCTGAGTCCAGCCTTGGCTATTAGGTGACGAAGGAGATTCAGGCTCCGACACACGCTGCTGTCTACATCGTCAGGTATTATACCCTCGAATGCAACATTATCCTTAACCACAATCAGGCCATTCGGACGCAGACCGCTCTGGCAACGCCTCAGGAATTCCACCAGGTGCTCGTCGGTTAAGTGACCTACAGATACACGAAGCGATTGGGCTTTATAGTGTTTGCAAAATATAATGGGAGATTTCATCTAGTTTATAGTAACAGTTTCCATTTTATAAAGTTGTTCTTATGATAGATGGTGTAGCCAAATAAATCCATTTACCAATCACCCACTGAATCCATATGACATCATAACGTTCTGGCTGGGGCTGAAAATCTTGCAGGCCACAGCAGAAGTAGTTCTCCACCCGCTTGCCCTCCTCGCCCAGGTATGTACGAGCTTTATCCAGGAACTCCTGCGTCACGTCCACTAGGTCCACTGTACGGAAGAGCGGCAGGAGCAGTCGCTTGGTGATACGGCCAATTCCAGCACCACAGTCCAGAGAACAGCCTGTCCCAGTCTTACCCTGGCCTTCCTTTGAGTCAACAAGGAAACCAGACGATAGGGTGTTTCTCGTGGACCTTCATTTAAGGTTTGGTGGAGCTTAGTAACTACGGGTAAGATTGTTGTCTTGCTCCATTTCAAGATATTTCTTTCAAATAATCCCTTAAGACCTAGCAGTGAACTAAAATTTGTAGTAGTAGAATCATGTCAACGATTTACGCTACCAACTTGCACTACTATTTTTCATGTTTTTGAAATAAGTCTCTTATGTTAACCAAGGCTGCTTTTATATTATCTGCTTTATTATATTATATTACATTATAATCAGCTTTTATATTATTACAAATAAATTTTCTAAATGTAATTTATTTGTGTGATGGCAAAGCTGAGTTTTCAGCATCATTACTCCATTCTTCAGAGTGTCACTGGTGTCTGGTGGTTATACATCTTGTTTGCAGCAGGTCATAACAGCAAAAGGGGTTCAATTAAGTAGATGCTTCCCCTGAAGGGGTTGAATAACTTTGAGACTGGGGAAGTCATTAAAAGTGGCATTTTCAGTTGAATTTGGGGAAACCAAACATTTGTTGTGTTGAGCTATTTCAATTACTTTTGTTTGATTTGTCCATAGCAGCAGCCGAAAGTCTGTACATTTTGCCAATAAACCTGATTTGCAATGGGGGGGTTTGAATAATTTTGATTACAACTGTGTGTGTGTGTGTGTGTATTTCTGACTCTAAACTTCTGAAGAGTAGTGTATTAAAATGTAAAATTACTCACCCCAAGGAACTTTTGAAGAAACTTTTTGGAGCCATTAATGTCAATGCTGGAAATGCTGCCATAGCCTCCCAGCATTCCATCCACAGTGGGCGGGACATCCTTCCAGTAATGTTCTGCCTTCGAGTAAAATGCAGTCTGGTCTTCTATCAAGCAGTCCTCCATCTTTGTGGAACTCCTGACCACAGAGATCAAAAGAAAGTAGATTTATGAGAGTCAGAGTTCTTCTTCAGCATTTTTCAAGATTATGCATTTTTATAGATGTATGTATTCAATTAGAAATATACAAGAACACAATTAAAAGTAGATTGAATTATTTCATGTTCCAAATATTCATTTTTTCATATTTAAATCAATTTCAAAGCAATTATATTTTCCGTGTAAAATCATACGCTGCATGGAAATCAGTCTTGAAAAACTGGAAAAACGTGTGCAGAACCATTCTCATATGGCATGGTACATTTTACAATAAATACACACAATGTCAAATATTAATCGTAACCTAGTCATGCACTCACTGTCAGTAAGACAATGTTTGAGTTAGTTTATGAAATGATTACAATTATAATTTCAATGCAATGGTAAAGAGCCAATTCTTTAGCCTGTAAAGAGACCCAGGGGTGCTGCTAGCAATTTTGGGCCTATGAAGGAATATGAGGTAATGTGCAGAAGCTGTCGGATTTAGACACCGGAATCCAAATGTGTCTCTGCTGTCTGAGCTCAGCTGTCAGGAAGCATCACCTCACCGTAGGTTAAACTGACAGACAAATGACTGGTCAAATAAGATATAATCTCATAACAAAATGGAAGCATGAATAAATACATAGAGGACAGAACATACCAATACCTACAAAATATTTTTAGTCTAAACACAAAAAATGGCATGATATTTTAAATGGTAAGTGAAGAAAGTAGTCTGTGTTACTGTTACAGTCTCATGCTACTGGGTTTACTTGGACAAAAAAGGACTCACACAGATATGGCCCTGCTATCGTGCTCTCGTTGAACGTGTGTTTTCCTTTTGCTATATTTAGGGGTGACAAAAAGTTACACGTGTTGACACACGACCAGCTCAAAATCACAGGTATATTCATGCTTCCAACAGGTCTTTCTGATCTGTTTAAACTAATTCAGACAGTAAACACTACCGTAACGTTACCTTTGCTTTCGTGCCCTCGCTGCCGCCGACAGTCGTTTCTTACAATCGGTCATGTCACCACTGAACAACTGTAGTAGAACTGCCCCATGAGAGCTTCCCTAGCTCCCTAAAGCTGAAATGCTCAACACCGTACGTCATTTCCTTATTTTACCAACGTGTTTCCCCCACTGATCTATATAGAATGTCAATAGAGATCAGTGGTTTCCCCTCAGCGAATTGTTTTTGTCTCCATCTTGTGGCCGCATGTAAACATTGCTAAGAAACTGTCATTTTAAATTGTCAAAAATGTAATAGTGTTTTTAGTTCTCACCCTTGGTCATTACTAGATTTAAGTTTTGTCTTAGACACTAAAAGCACAATCTTTTATATATTTTAGGCCTTTTTGCATCTCTTCTTTTGACACCAGAGCAATGGGAGTTAGTAGGTATTTCTTTTCCTAGGGTTGGTCTTTAAGTAGGCATTTTATTTTCACTATTCATCACATGTTCATCTTAATATTGTCTATTTGGTTTTTTCTAATGAACATCCTTTCACTTTCATTTCCCATGTCTTTCCAATACGTGTTTATCTGAACTGTAAGTTCATCCTAACAATCTTGCATTTATTTTGTATTCTGTCCAGCCTCTTGTTTCCCACTGTTGCCGTTTCTTTCTTCTCATCCCGTCTCTTGTTTTCACTCCCCTCATTAGATGACAGGATGCTTTCTCTCGACTACTTATGCTCGTCTCTCCTCCTCCCCCACAAGCCCAATGTTTCACTGCTCTCCTCTCACTCCCATGGGCAACTCCTCTGTTCCTCTTTCTCCCTCATGGCTCTGTCTGCTCATCCTTTTCTGTCTCTCGTTCTCAGCCAAGCTGGCAGGGTACATTTGATGACTCAGTACACTGCCTGTCTGCATCGGACAGCCTGAAGTCAGTCGATATTTAATCTGATCTGCTCTCTTTCACCCTATCTTCTTCTGTCTACTCCCTCTCTGGCTCCTGACACCTTTTACATTCTCATTAGAATTACAAAGAGGCTGGAGAAATGGAGCGGAAATCAACACTTTTGAAATGTCCTGAGTCAGCAGAGCTGGCCGGCTCTTCTCCTTACCCGTCTCCGCCTATGGGCGCTCTCTCTCTCTCTCTCTCTCTCTCTCTCATCATTTCTCCTTTTAGATTAACTTCTTTTCTACGGCAAAATATGTTTGACAATGTAGTCACCTAGTTTTGACTAATTCTAGTCTTTTTTTGAAGAGTTTAAATATTATCAAATGTCAAAATAAACATGTTTAATGTATCAGTGTTATTGTAGAAATATTTATTTATTTAATAATAATAATATGTTTATTTTTCATAGTGCCTTTCAAGAACCCAAGGTCTCTTCACAACAAAATAATATATATATATAGTATATAAACTACTCACATAGACCCTGACTCAGACACAAGGACACATGCTTCAATCAATAAATCTACTGTACTTACACAGAGCGAAGCCTTGTGCATTCAAGGAGTTCAGTTCATTCATGCAAAAAGGGAAAGATGGCATCCCTGGAAAAAAGAAATGGACAGTATAAGGGCACTTATGAACATGTGTGCACATACACTGCAACCAAACACAGTAATGAACTGAAGTCAAAGTGAGTGTTAAACTCACTACTGTCTGAACATTGTTACATGTATAAGCTACCCAAAAAATTGCATGATGCATCTTGTGCTACTTGTTAAGCAGATGAACCAAACAACATCTCCTACAGAAGATTCCTTGAAGGTAGAGTAGGCAATTTTGGAGTGGCTAGCAATAGCAAGTTAGCTCCCTTTAATGAACGTAAACAGTAGGGTGACCAACTGTCCTGTTTTCTTATAACAAAATAACAATTTTCTATCCATACAGAGGAGGCATAACCTACTTTAAATGTATTGAAATTAATAAGGTATCTTTGAGTAAACTTTGAGTATCATTTAAATAGGCCCATCTGTTTGCCGGGCCGAGTGTCCTGGTTTTTGGTAATCAAAATATGGTCACCCTAGTAAACAACTGCTGCAGATTGATTTCGGCATTGATAGTGTTGCCAGAGGAACGCATGAAACGTGAACAGCTCTAGGAGGAATGTCACAGTTGCCATCTCTAAATTATGGTTACGCAATGGCATGAACGCAGCGTATGCTTGTTGTTTTGGTTCAGGAGGAACCGTAAAAGGCTGCTGCTGTTTGTTTGTGGTGCTCGGTGACTGTCTGTCTACAACTCTGCATATCTTTATGGAACGTGCTGATAACGTGTGTGATGTCTGTGTGAGGAGGTGCGCCGTGCTATGGAAATACATTGACAGGAAGGGAGGTAGGAGGGAGGTGTATATCATTGCATCAGGGCTTGCATTTTTTAGTCCTGATACCTCCAGAGAAGATATGGACATTTATTAATATTTGGACCACTTCTATTATTGATTACTATTAGGATGTGAAGAGAGTTTCAACCAGAATAATAAAAAAAGTGTTTATTATACAAAAATTGCCTGCCCTACCTTTAAAGTCTGCTTAGGTCATTTGTAGGACAATCTTGGTTTGTGTCATATCATTGTGATTTAAATTCATATGAATACAAAAAATACAAAATAATGAAATATTCTTGAGGTGTTATTACAATAATAAGCATTTGAATGCACAAATGTGAAGGGTAACTGTAATGTAAACATTTCCATGAATAAGTGTTTTAAAACACTTCCAGTAGCCACGTGATGGCACTGTTGTACTGTTTGCAAGCTCAGTGGGACAGCTTAAGGTTGCAATCATTCTCTCATTCACTCAGACGGTCACCAGAGAATCTGTAGTTCTCTCAAGCAATAAACACAATGCCCCATAGTGGTCAGAGCTCAGATCACAGAGGGTGACAACAGCCAACAGTGGAATTTCAGATATGTGTTGCCCTATTTCCCCTACTACCCTGATGTAAATGTTTTATTGAAGACAATACCATCATTCAAATTGAGGTAATTGTTAAAATATCTACAAAGTAGATATTCTGTTGGAAATTGTGCTCTAAATATTGGAATTATGACTGAGTGAGAATGCTATCCACTTTTTCCACAGTTCTTATAGGTAAGACTCATCCTAAACCTGACAGTTAAAATAACTTTAATACAAAATAACATGTCTATAACTGTATAATGCACAGCTGTATAGCTTAAAGCCATTTTATTCAGCAAATGGCTATTTTTATATACTTATATCTAATGAATGCTAAAATACAATAACAAATATTTGCAATACTAATTAACTATATATATATATATATATATATATATATATATATATATGTGTGTGTACATAGATAGCATTGTTAACATGATACAAGCTTGTGAGCAGATATGTCTGTTTGTTGAATTTGTCTGTTTATGTACTTAATTACAGATAAATATGAGACAGACAGTTGCAGTCCTGTCTGCCATTTGCTATACACATTCATATGGTTGTGCTTGTGCATTTGTGTAAGCAAATGTTTGTGTTTCTGCACAGAAGGGTCAGGAGGTTCCATGCCTTATCCAAGCGGAACCATATGGCCTGAATGTCTGTCAGAGCCAAAAGGCAAAATCAAACAACTAACTAACTAACAAATGTTAAAAATCACTAACAGTGTTTCAAAACGAATGACGTTTTACCTAAAAAATAAATCCGAACTTCGGATCACATTTTAGCCAAACAAACATTGCAAAAGACTTTGAAGGGTGTGTGTATGTGACATGTGGTTCTTTGATGTTTGGGATTACAGTCGGATTACATCATGGTAGTTTGGATGGGAGCACCTGTATTATGACAGAAAAAAAAAAAACAAGGCCAAATAAACAGGGATGAAAAGAGGAGCTGGACCGAGGTCTCTCCTGAAAAAGAGGAAAACAATAAGACATACCCTGAAGAGTGTAAAGTATATGTATAGGTGTGAATGTGTGTACCTTTAAATTAGTATGTACTGAATGTCCCCGTATGATTTCAGTATTATTATCATTATTTGTTTGGAAGTAACCATCAGTAGGTAGCTATTATATACACAGCTGTCTGGAATGCTTAATTCTGATCATTCATGGCATATATTATATAAAATATTTCTGAATGACTGCATTCAAAACGTATGAATACTGTTCATATTATATTAACTAACTAACTAAAACAAAAATAAAATAAAGCTTACAGATAAAATGAACATAAAATTAAAATCTTAAATACGACAATAATATACAGTACTTTAATAACACTAATACATTGTAAACACATTATATTAATAATAGTAATCATATAAAAATATAGTATATTAATAACATGGGTTTGATTCTAATGGGAATACATGAACTAAACCTGATAGTTCACATGACAGTTATTATCACATGATTAACGAAATAATGTTTGTAAATAAAATGTTTAAGATATAAAGCACTGTTATTTTAGCATTATTTCCATACTGTTAGTATATATCAATATTTGTGTAATTTTATAGGTGCATCATTATAGTAAAATGCAGCAGTATGTCAGCAGCAAACTTCAAGCAGTCAACACCAGGCTCTTAATCGAAGCCAGAGCTCTGCAGTGCGTCGAGCTGAATGCGTAATGACTGAATTACAATCAGGTTTGGGTGAGAGCAGGATTAGTTCTGTCTTTGAAGGTCCGAGATCTGATGTAGTTTCTGGTTTCACAGTGCAGCAGTGCCTTGCATATTGAGAACAGAGGCTGTGCGAGTGTGAGTGCGCTGGAATGTTGCGTGTGCGTTTATGGAACAAAACAGAGGATGTTACACAGCCCACGCCTTTAAGTCCATGCTATATGCTTGCCATGCTAACTTCCTTCTCTCTTTCTGCCGTTTCTCCTCTGATTTTTCCTCTCTGTCTCTGCTTTCCCCCATGTGAGCCTCTGACACCCCCATCACCGCCAACAACTATCTCTGTATATATATTTCTGAGATCATCCGTGGCTGGGTAGATTGAAGTGGACAGCGGTGCAGAGCACACGCTCACTACTGCCTCCCCTGACCTAGAAACAGAGAGAGAGAGAATACTAAAAGGTTACTGAGAGGATAAAAGTGTCTTGTGAGGGTGGCTTTACTTAGCTATGATATGGGGACAAACCCCTTCAAGTGAGCTGAATCTGACAAAAGCTTCCATTTGGGGACATTTAAGATTCATAACAATAATCATGTGAGTGATGAGTGCAATGAATATAATGTTCTGAACTGAAGACATAATATATCTTTGTAAGACAATTCATCCAGGTTATCCAAGTTACATCCAGTTACTAAACTACAGGAGCTCCACACCTGGTCTGGAAGAGAATTTACACTCCTATTCCTCTGCGAGACTACGTCTGCCTGGCACATAGTTAAAAATGCATAAGCCATTTTCTTATTAATATTTCACACAAGTAAGCTCCCTATCACCAGCGCAGCTGTAACCATGCAAGCAGTACAGAGAGAAGGGAAGAGAGGGAGAGAAAGAAAGTGAGAGACTAAAAGAGTAGAAAAGAGTGAAGAAGAAAGGGAGAGGAACGTGGTGAATAAAAAGAAAATAGGATGGGACCCTGTTTTCCAGTGTAACCAGACTATTGTTATTAAACCATTTCTATGCAAGCAAGACTAAGTATACATGTTTTGAGGGATGTAAAATGTTTAATGAAACTGTTTCTTTAACGTAATTTGTGAATTGTGGTTCTTACGTATGCAATAATACCCGTACGTATCAAGTAAATGACCAACTCTTGTGACAGTACAGCAGAAGTGTTGTTGTTTTTTTTCATAACCAAGTAGCCTATATTTTCTCTTTGCATTGAAGTGAATTGGTTTCAATGACCACTGTGAGCCTATAGTGTAGAGTAGCACCATCTAGTGGTAGTATGCCCAAACTTTATTTGGAAAGAATAAGGGCGTTTTCACACCTGAAAGTCTGCACCAAGGTCCGAACCAAAGTCCACATTTTTATACTCTCAGAAAGTTTTGGTTTGGTTTGGCCGTCATCATCTTTGCAGGCTCCATTTTGACATTGATTGGTTTGTAAATGGACGTGCGTCTGATGTCAGCGTGTTGTCAATTCGGCAGGTTACTCTGACAACATGATGAACAGACGCATATCGTTGCAACTATATTGTTATTTTTAAGGCATAATTACCTGCAGCACCAACTATAAACAAAGTTTTATGTAAACAAAGTTCGGGAGGAGCATGTTCAGGTAATCAACCAATCAACTCAAGAGGAAGCCGGTATAAATAAAGCTTTTTCTCAAGACAAGTCTCTCAGCATCCCTCCACCACCCCATCATCTCACACTCGACTGGATCTACCCCAGTATAGCGGGGACTCTGGGTTCGGGCAAAATTCCGAGCTCGCAGCCCTCCCCCGGACAGCAAGCCAAATACGCATTAAATATATTTGATTTCACGTACCCGTCTGAACTTGTGAAGGTCCAAACCATACAGAAATGCTTTCACAAATGAACCAAACCTTTGTTCAGTTTGAACCGGACCGAGACTACCTCTTTTCGTCTGACCAAAGACGGACGTTTGGTCCGGTCCGTGGTCCGGGGGAGATTTCACACCTGTAATTTTGATTTGGACAAGACTGAATTAAGTCCAAAACTCTGGACCAAACAAGGTAGGTTATGAAATGGCCCTAAAGACATTGACCTCATCATTAGGAAGGATTTAATTTTATGATTGTGAATGGTAAGATTTTTTTTTTTTTTTACGTTTTGAAAGAAGACTCTTTTGCTCACCAAGGCTGCATTTATTTGATACAAATTACAGTAAAAACAACAATAACTGTAATTTATTCCCTTGATGGTAAAGCTGAATTGTGTGATTCATGCGTTAGCTACATGATCCTTCAGAAATCATTCTAATATGATCTGATTTGGTGTTTAAGAAACATCAGAAAACACCAAACCTTTGAATAATATCCATAAAATTAGTAAACTTACTTAGGCCACTGTATGAAACGGCCAGTGTCATAGTGTCGGGCAGTTTGGGAGCCAGTGTCTGACCCCACTCAGCTTGGGAAGACATTGTGTTTATAGTGCTAACTTTAATGATCAATTTCTCTACAACCAAGTAGTCTTGGTGATGCCTATTGGAAAAAGGTGACAATTCTTTAAAAATGTTAAAACTGCTAGACACCTTCAAATGATCTTCAACCATCTCTGGTATAATTTGTGGTTCTCCGTGGTTGTTTCTTTGCCATTGCAAGTTGATTTGCTGATACTTTCATTTCAGAATTTATCAGCCATAACAATAACTTTACAGACTTGCTGCAGTCATCGTCTTCACCCAACCAGCTTCTCAATTTAGCTCGCTAGCAAAGCTGGAGAAATGCCCAAATGAAAATGCGCTTTCAATGATGCAAGTGAAGTGTTTTGCTGTCACTAAACCAGAATATTTTGTCAGCCATCAAATGTTAAAAAATTATTGCAGGTCATATTTGGACAGCGTCACACACGAGTGATATGTGGAATTACATTTCATTGTTTATGTTGTCATATTTTGTTTTAGAAATGATTGAATGAAACTGTCTTTAATTGTAAGTTCACATGTAAATTCCATAAACAATGCGTTTGTATTTATTTAAGGAACAAGTTTGAAGAAACTGATTGGTAATGGCAAAAGATAATGTGTTGTTGAAAATGACCCAAGTAACTGCTGTGCTCATGGATACTTAAGCACCTTTATACTCATATTTGCAAACAAACGCACAAGAACAATTACACAAACATATTGTTTTGTGCAGTTCTAGGACAACAAACAATTGAAGTTGAACTTGTAAACTCATTTTGAGTCGGACATGATGAAATTGCTCAGGGAGTAAATCAACAACCATTTTGACTTATTCAGATTAGTCTGCATTAAACTGATAACTCATGGGATCAAACTGGCTGCAGTGTTTTTTGCCGTGGGCAAGCAGTAATAACACAATATAAGGACATAACATAACACATAACACCCAGGATTTGTTTGCAATCACTTTCAGTTCAGACCAGGAGTATCTCTAGTGTCATCAGGACTGAGGCAAAAAAAGTCCCCATATTTGTATACTCTTTTTTAAAGCTACACTGTGTAACTCTTTTAGTTTATTCTTAGCTAAAGACACTTAGTTCTTTCAAAAATATGTGCTCGTTAATGTATATTTACTTCGTTCAAGTAATAAAGTATTCTCTTGAGTGTATAATATGCCATTGAAAATACATACGGGTAAGGGGTTGTAATGTCGGTCGCCATTTTGTCCCTCCATCTTGAAAGTACATTAGCCAAAGAGGGACATACCCGTTAATTCAAGCTTCGCCTTTCTCGTTTACGTTTGAGTTAACATTCATGGACGAGGTGGACTACATTGGCCACCGTAGGAGTTAAAATGAAATCGGAATTGAGAGGAACAGAAACTAATATTCACTGGATGATCATATACCTTTTCACCGCTAGATGGGGGTAAAAATCACACAGTGTAGCTTTAAAATACTGTGATGAATGTATAAATTGTCTTCACTTGCAGTAGTCTTTTACAGTCTGTTTAATCGCTAACAAGATGTTTTGTTCTTTCAACATCGTAGGTTAATATCCATGTCATCCAGTGCTCTTCTTGTTTTCTGTCTTATAAATAAATCCAGTTAACCCACTGCACGCAGTGAGAGTGAACATTCTGAAGGAATCAAACTGAATTGGAAACAATTTCTGAACCCATTCGTTCAAAAGAGCGATTCTAGTTCCGATCACACACGTGTCATGATTGCGGAAATATTACTAGGGAAAAAAATTCTCGTGTGGGTGTTTGGTCAAATTCATTGTCAAACAAGCCTTTATTTAACTAGAACTTGAGCACCAATAAAAAGGGTCTACTTGCATTTGTATTTATTTATATATTTAAAAGATTAAATTTTGAAAAAACAGATTTTCAATTGTTATAAATATATGGATACTTGCATACTTGCATACGAGACGATTCATAATGATGGAAATAATTATAACGCACAATCACACACGTATGCAGGGCTGCAGCTGTAGCAGTGACATGTCTTGAGATCCTGTTGCAGAACTCAGGCCTGTGTGTCTAAGTATGTGTGTGTTTGTGTGCGTGCAGAGGATCGATCCAGCCTTCGCTAGCACCAGGGCCCTGAGAGACATGAGGCGGGTAGAGCGAGAGGGGAATGGATGAAGAGAGAGAGAGAGAGAGAGAGCAGCAATAGCAGCAGCACAGCTATTCAAGCTAACTCGTTATGTCCAGGGCTTATTGGAAAACAGTCCGACTGAGGCTCGCCACTGAAATTAGTTATTGATCCTGCCCTCCCATCCCCAACCTGCCTCTCTCTCGCCCTCCTCCTCCCCCTCCGCTTTGGGACCGCAAAAGCCTCTTCTGCTGATTCCTACTCTTTTTCATTTGTTCCCCTCTTCCTCATTCGTTCCCCGGCTCTCTCCTTCAGCAGACACCCCTTTTCGTTCCATACACGCATCCGTGTTTTACGTTTTCAGTCCTTTGTTGCCTAGAAGCAGCCTTCCGTGGTTTTGATCAGTTCTCTCTCTCTCGTCAGTGGCTCTCTGATTGGTTAACCTTCTGCCGATGCCTATCTCTCTTCTAACACCATAACTTCTATCTCTTTGCCTACCTATCATTCTTTTTAATTCTGTTTTCTTTCCCATCCACTGCCTTCTGTCAACCTTGTAGTGCTATCGTTCTCCCTTGTTGTTCTTTTCTCATCCACGAATGACTTTCTTTTCCATTGCTCTCTTTTTATTTCTCGTCTTCGCCTCCTTTCTCTCAGCTGCATCAATTCTGCAGTCAGCTGCACACACTAGTTATAATTTAAAGGAAAGAGAGCGAGAAAGAGAGAGAGAGAAATGGAGAGAGACAGAGCTGAGGGATAAATGCAGATGTAATTGGTGCAGTGAGGGGAAAGGAAATTAAGAATGTGTCATAATGGTTATGCCATAATCCTTGAAAATAGACATATTTACACACAAAAAGCACATGATGCCATTGTGACTAACATATGATAAAGATTTATGTGTAGCTAAAAAATGAGTTAAAGTTGTAGTCAAGACTTGGTTTTGTGTAAATGAGATGCTGTTGTCAAGACACTGTGTGGTTTGTGTTCTGTCAGCTGTATATAAGCATTAATAAGTAAAGAAACAGTGTCAAAGTGGCTATAACTCATTAAACAGATGCAAAAAAAGACCAATTGCAGTTCTGTAAGCAGAATTTCAGATACAGTATTGTTCAAATTTTTGAAGTTAGTGTGATTTTTATTACGGTTTTGAAAGAAACAGTTCCAACATCTTTCTTACATCTTACAATTACTTCTCGCAAAAAAAAAAAAAAAAAAAAGCTTCTAACCTTCTTCCTGAGCAGTGCCTGGATTTATGGTTCATCTTTATCATTATGACTCAAATAATAGTTTTCATGTATAGCAATTGAAAAAATTACTCAATCCAACAAAATCCACAAGATTTTTTACAAGAACAGAATTTTCTAGAACAGAATGGACCGACTCTTTGAGTAATACTAATAATGCGATCATATATATATCATATGCCATATATATATCAAACTATCAAACAGGAACCATATCCATACGCCATACGCTCTTGCTCTCTTCTGACATAGGCTGGGAAACAGAGATCCAGGAGGAGAAAACTAAGGAACGGGAATAGTGGAGGGGGTATATACTATATAGAACATATCAGTAACACTTTACAATAAGGTTCATTAGTTAACTACATTATTTAACATGTACTAAGAATGAACAATACTTCTTCAGCATTTATTAATCTTAGTTAATATTAATTCCAACATTTACTACAACGTTATTAAAATCAAAGGTTGTATTAGTATTAGTATTAGTATTAGCATTAGTTAATGCACTTTGAACTAACATGAATGCACAATGAACAGCTGTATTTGCATTAACTAACATTGACAAAGATTAATAAACACTATAACTAATGCATTGCTAATTGTTAGTTGATGTTAGTAAATGCATTTACTAATGTTAACTAATTAACCTTATTGTAAAGTGTCACCAACATATCTTTCTTTAATGTGTGTGAATGTTCATTTACGGCTCTTGTGTTGGTGGTGGTTTTTCATGAAAATCTTGCATTGTAAATAACAATAAAAAGAGGTTTTTCTACCGATAAAAAAGTTTTGTGGCATTATGTTGTTGCTCTGGAGATTTATTGCCTTCTGTTTATGTTTTTGTTTATCTTTTTCATTTTCTTTCCTTTAGCAGGACAGAGAGAGGCCCCCACATTGCTTAATTTCATTCCTTCGGTCACATGAGCATTAACATGTGAAGAGGACATTGACCTGACATTCTTAAGGTAGCTTTAACAGGTCAGGGTAAAGTTTCTGACTCAAGTTCCCAGGCTGCATTGCTTACTCATATCAAGTAGACACCACAGGAAAGCAGCTTGAGAAGAACTTGGCCTCTGATTGGGCCATTAATTGAAGTGTCAATGATTTGTGCTCAAATTAAAATTGGAAAAATGAAATGAAGTGATTCAGTCAGGGAACGAGGAAGATCCTGTGCTTGGCAACAATGTTGTTGGCTCATTTATCCTGCTGCTGCCATTTGGCTACCAAAACCAGTTTTCTGGGAAAACAGTTGTCTGTTAATGTTGTCAGGGTTCAGATTTAGGCAGCACAAA